>JAUIMM010001983.1:820000-1030000 GCA_031769625.1 Taudactylus pleione | reverse complement strand
TGTCATTTTTGGGGAAATCAGCCTGTCACCCCCCAAATGATGATCTGACATGGGGGTTCACTATAGTACCCCCCGATTTGGCTCGCTGAAGGTATTTGGTGTTTTTAAATGGGATCAATAGCTGCTAAATAGCGTTATTCTATACCTGATGCAGAATAGTATTTAGGAGTATTTTTTCCAGAAAATAAGTTATCCCAGCAAATTTGGGGTACTTGAAAATGGGGGTCAGCATATTTAAAGCTGAAAAAGTGAACTTGAAAAAATTGTGAAAAATCCACCTGCCGCAAACACCTGCAATCAAAAAACCACCTTGGGCATACTTGGGGACCCCCCCAGAGGCAAGTTTGCTAGTTTTTAAGTTTGTACCCCAACATTTTTTTTTCCACTCCCTTTTTCAAAGTAAATTTTTGGGGTGTCCTTAAGTTTTTTTTGTGGACACAGATTACCTTTGGGGGACTGTCTGAAGACTGCACGGGGCTTCCCGAAACTTTGCACCCCAAAACCCCAATTCTGCACTTTTTTCCGCCTGCTAATCATAGGCGATACTTTACCGCCTATTACATTGCATTGACTTTCCGCCTAGGCGGAAAGTCTTTCAAATTGAAAACGGGGTAAAACTAAAACAGGCGATAATGATGTCATCGGCGGTAACTTAACGCGGATCCGGACTTAACGCTTCAAATTGAATACGGGCCTTAGTTATATATATATATATATATCCACACACAGTATATATATATATATATATATATATATATATATATAGTGTATAATATATACAGTGTGTATATATATATACATATATATATATATATATATATATATATATACATACACATACACAGTTTATATGTATATATATATATATATATAAACACAGTACATATATATATATATATATATATATATAAACACAGTACATATATAGATATAAACAGTATATATATATATATACATACACATACATATATATATATATATATATATATGTATATTGTGATAGGATCACTGGTAAAGTGGTCTGTGGTAGGTACATTTGTCCCAGATTCCTGTCTTATGTGTTTTAAACCCCCAGGAGAAAGTCTGCAGTGTAGCAGGCTTGAGTTTTGGCTTTTTGAAAAGCCGGTTTGGGACCTGGGGGTTGTGGGTGAGAGGAGAGGGAGGGCTCCACCCACGGCCACTCCAGGTTTTGGGCCTTGCAGCCTGGTAACAGGCTTGTTAGGGTTTCCACCTGAGAGTGGCCAATATAAGCCTAGTGTGTTTAGGGCTGAGTGTCTCACCTGGGAGAGCAGGCAGGGAGTTTGCTCAGAGACACTTGGAAAACCTATTTGTGAGTACTGTGCTGTGCCTTGTTGCTGGTGAGGGCATTAGGCCCTGCCAGGTTCTTGTAGTGAGGGAACTACCTATGAAGTTAGAGCCCAGCCAGGGCTAGGATTTACATTTATGATTTCTTTATGTTATTTCTGTTTTGCACAATAAAGACTGGCGCCGACCAGCTTGTACTTGAATCCAGTCTGGCGTACTGTTTCCCAGCTGCTGTGTGTGTAAGGAAGGAGTCCTCTACCCAGGAGAGGAACCCCTGATCTGACTGTGTCACAATATGGTGAAGAATGCGGGCACCCACACACACTGAAGTTGCAGCAAGAGGAAAACTTTCCGTTTAAAAATTAAAGGGACAGACACCCAATTTGTGAGTGTGGAAATAACGCTGTGTCCTTGGAGTCCCATAGAGAAGGCGTTAGCCAATGCTCAGAGAGGCAAGGTTCAGCTTCCAACCTACACCCCAGGACAAAATGGAGGAAATTGTTAAGGCTACAGCAGCTCAGCAGGAATCTACCAGGGCTCAGCAGGAAGCTACAGCAGCTCAGCAGGAATCTACCAGGGCTCAGCAGGAATCCACCAGGGTGCAACTGTTGGCCTTGGAGACAGCCCAGAGGCAACAACAGGTCGCCATCGAGGAAAACAGCCAGGCCATAAAAGAGGTGGTACAGCACCTGGTCGCCCGGCCCAGAGATGTTAATACTGGTCCTCCCACCACCACTCACTCCGTACGAGCCAGTCACTTCCTCCAAAAGATGACTTCAGGCGATGATGTGGAGGCCTATCTCGCCGCATTTGAAAGAACGGCCAAAAGGGAGAGTTGGCCCAAGGAGCAGTGGGCAAGTCTGGTGGCACCTTTTTTGTCTGGGGAGCCACAAAAAGCATATTTCGACTTATGCCTGGCTGATGCCAAGGACTATAAAAACTAAAATAGGAGATCCTAACTCGCTTGGGAGTCACCACCTTTGTTCGTGCCCAACGGATCCACCGCTGGGAGTTCCATAAGGACAAGCCTCCACGTTCACAGATGCATGACCTCGTCCATCTGTCCTCAAAATGGCTACAGCCCGAGACGCTGACGGGACCACAGATCATGGAAAGGGTCGTGATGGACCGGTACCTGCGATCATTACCTGTGACTCTGTGCAAGTGGGTGAGCCATGCAGACCCTAAGTCCGCGGACCAGTTGGTCGAGCTGCTGGAGAGGTACGTGGCGGCTGAGGAGCTGATGAGTATGCCCCACCGAGCCCCGATGGCACACCGGCGAACTCCCACAGACACTGGTAAGACTGTTCCAGGGGAGAAGGGTGCTGGGCAGTGGAATGTACCTGAGACTGAGGGTGTAGAACCTGGAGACAGGCCTGCCAGGCCGGGAAGGTTCTTGCCCCGTAAACGACTAGACATTAATATGACTCAGTGTTTCCGATGTGGTGGCTTCGGCCATATTGCCGCTAATTGTTCACTTACAACTGAACCTATGCAATGTGATACTGCTCATGTCTACCGCAGGGGGTCGTTCGTTGCACAGATAGCCTGTATGGCTGACCGGCAGGCTGAGACTGATAAGCACGTGTGTACTCACTGTAGATGGCAACCGAGTAGAGGCACTGTTAGACTCTGGTAGCTTGGTGACACTTATAAAAGCTGAGCTGGTGAACCCTTTGCGGCGTGAGGGGAAAACTGTTGGTGTGACCTGCATACATGGGGATACTCGATATTATGTTACTGCCGAGGTGAACATCGAGACACCATGTGGTTCTGCTATAGTTTCTGTAGGTTTGGTGCATGGTCTGATGTACGATGCAATATTGGGGAGAGACTTTGCTCACTTCTGGAAGTTGTGGGAAAGCCGTTTTGTTCCAGAGGTGAACAACCCCGATCCATTTGAGAAGGTTGTCGATGTAGTGGAGGAGGGAGTTTCTTCTGAGTCAGAGTTATTCCCTTTTTCTACTATGATTGGCGAACTAGAGAATGCGGAGCGTGACGGTGGCCTGCCAACTGATGTGCCTCCCATTGAGGTGGGAAGTGTTGTTGGGCCAGGTGATCGTCTGCCTGATTTAGAGGTCAGAAGAGAGGTCTTTGCCGTGGAGCAGTTGAATGACCCTACTTTGGTAAAAGCCTTTGTCCTATCCCCACATGGCAATGTGGCAGGATTTGTTATATCAGGTGACTAAGAAGGGGGAAGATGTTGTGGAACAACTAATAGTTCCCAAAGCCTACAGAAGAACAGTGTTGGATCTGGCCCATGGTCATATAACGGCAGGCCATCTAGGGGTAGAGAAAACCACTGAGCGAATAATGCAGAGGTTTTTCTGGCCCGGGCTTCATAAAGAGGTATCTGACTTTTGCGCATCCTGCCCTGAGTGTCAGTATCATGCTCCCAGGCCACATTTTAAGGGTCCACTAGTTCCATTGCCTATTATAGAGGTGCCGTTTGAAAGAATAGTGATGGATTTGGTTGGACCCTTAATGAAGTCTGCCAGGGGACACCAGTATATTCTGGTCATAATGGATTACGCTACCAGGTACCCGGAAGTGATCCCGTTGCGCAATACGTCAACCAAGACCATTGCCAGAGAGCTAGTTCATGTCTTTAGCAGGCTGGGTACACCTAAGGAGATACTAACTGACCAGGGTACACCGTTTATGTCCAAAGTCATGAAAGAGTTATGCCACCTGTTCAAAATCGAACAGTTAAGAACTTCGGTTTATCACCCCCAAACCGATGGGCTGGTCGAGAGGTTTAACAAGATGTTAAAACACATGCTTAGGAAAGTGGTCGACAAGGATGGTAGGGATTGGGATTACTTATTGCCGTATTTATTGTTGGCCATAAGAGAAGTTCCCCACTCCTCCACCGGGTTTTCACCCTTCGACTTGTTGTATGGGAGACACCCAAGGGGGTTACTAGACATTGCCAAAGAGACATGGGAGGGGCAGTCTAGTCCTTACAAAACGGTGATTGAGTATGTTTCTCAAATGCAGGAGAGAATTGCTGCGGTAGTGCCGATAGTGAGAGAGCACCTGGAAGGCTCAACAGGCACAGCAGAGGGTATACAACCGCAATGCTCGGTTACGCAGCTTTGCTCCTGGGGACAGAGTGTTAGTATTGGTTCCCACTGTGGAAAATAAACTTTTGGCTAAATGGCAAGGGCCCTTTGAAATCTTAGAAAGAGTGGGGCAGGTCAATTACAAAGTTTACCAGCCGGGTAAAAGAAAGCCGGAACAGATATACCATATAAATCTGTTAAAGCCCTGGAAAGATAGAACGGTACTGTCGGCCGTCCGAGACCCTCCAGTAAGTCCAGGGCCCTTAGTTCCTGAAGTGACAGTGGCAAAAACCCTGTCGGCAATTCAACAACAAGAGGTCAAGGAGTTTCTGATCAGAAATAGGGTGCTGTTCTCTGACGTACCTGGGAAAACCTCGGTCATTAAACATGACATCATCACTGACCCAGGGGTTAAAGTTAATCTAAAGCCCTATAGGTTACCAGAAGCACAAAGAGAATCGGTGTCGTAAGAAATTTAAAATATGCTAGAGTTAGGGGTTATTGAAGAATCACATAGTGAATGGTCAAGTCCCATTGTGTTGATTCCAAAGCCCGACGGGAGTGTGCGTTTCTGCAATGACTTCCGAAAGTTGAACAGTGTTTCAAAATTCGATGCCTACCCGATGCCAAGAGTGGATGAACTGATTGAGAGACTACGGACGGCAAGGTATTTAACCACTCTTGACCTAACCAAAGGGTATTGGCAAGTACCGTTAACCGAGAGCGCCAAACAAAAGACAGCTTTTTCAGCGCCAGAGGGCTTGTTTCAGTACAAGATGTTGCCCTTCGGGCTACATGGGGCACCTGCTACCTTCCAAAGAATGATGGACAGGATTCTAAGGCCCCATAGACGGTATGCGGCTGCTTATCTGGATGACGTGGTCTTTCATAGTCCTGATTGGCAGT
This sequence comes from Taudactylus pleione, assembly GCA_031769625.1. Lineage (NCBI taxonomy): Eukaryota > Metazoa > Chordata > Amphibia > Anura > Myobatrachidae > Taudactylus > Taudactylus pleione. Next base: position 1,024,724 of record JAUIMM010001983.1, on the reverse strand, counting down.
CTCACTTACCCAGGGTACAAGCAGTGTTGGACTCCATCTATACGGCAGGTTTGACAGCCAACCCAAAAAAGTGTTGTCTAGGCATGGAGGAAGTCAAATATCTGGGATACACCATTGGCAGAGGCCTGATAAAGCCTCAGCTTAATAAAGTTGATGCCATACAAAACTGGCCACGGCCTCTGAATAAGAAGCAGGTGAGAGCCTTCTTGGAAATTACGGGGTACTACAGGAGGTTTATACCCAACTTTGCCACCATGGCAGTCCCACTGACTGACCTGACAAAAGGCAAACAAAAGTCATGGTAGAATGGAGTCCTGAGGCAGAGAATGCTTTTCAGGAGTTAAAAGTAGCGTTGTGTTCCCAACCAGTCCTGATGACTCCTAATTTTGAAAGGGAATTTATAGTACAAACCGATGCATCAGAAGTAGGTATAGGAGCGGTCCTGTCCCAAAACAAGGAGGGTGAGGAACACCCTATTTTCTATCTAAGTAGAAAGTTGAATGTACATGAGAGAAACTATGCCACAGTGGAGAAGGAGGCGTTGGCCATAAAGTGGGCATTAGAGGCTCTCAGGTACTACTTGGTTGGAAGAAAGTTCAAATTGATCACTGACCATGCCCCTTTGAAGTGGATGTCCGAAAATAAGGACAGTAATGCGAGAATTACGAGATGGTTCTTGGCGTTACAAACTTTTCAATTTTCAGTGGAACACAGGCCAGGAAGCCAGCTGGCCAATGCTGACGCGTTGTCATGCGTTCATTGTTTGGGGGCTTCAGTTGTTCCGCCCCACAGGTCGAAACAAAGGGGGGGGATATGTGATAGGATCACTGGTAAAGTGGTCTGTGGCAGGTACATTTGTACCAGATTCCTGTCTTATGTGTTTTAAACCCCCAGGAGAAAGTCTGCAGTGTAGCAGGCTTGAGTTTCGGCTTTTTGAAAAGCCGGTTTGGGACCTGGGGGTTGTGGGTGAGAGGAGAGGGAGGGCTCCACCCACGGCCACTCCAGGTTTTGGGCCTTGCAGCCTGGTAACAGGCTTGTTAGGGTTTCCACCTGAGAGTGGCCAATATAAGCCTAGTGTGTTTAGGGCTGAGTGTCTCACCTGGGAGAGCAGGCAGGGAGTTTGCTCAGAGACACTTGGAAAACCTATTTGTGAGTACTGTGCTGTGCCTTGTTGCTGGTGAGGGCATTAGGCCCTGCCAGGTTCTTGTAGTGAGGGAACTACCTGTGAAGTTAGAGCCCAGCCAGGGCTAAGATTTACGTTTATGATTTCTTTATGTTATTTCTGTTTTGCACAATAAAGACTGGCGCCGACCAGCTTGTACTTGAATCCAGTCTGGCGTACTGTTTCCCAGCTGCTGTGTGTGTAAGGAAGGAGTCCTCTACCCAGGAGAGGAACCCCTAATCTGACTGTGTCACAATATATATATACACACATACAGTTTATATGTGTGTATATATACTATATATATATATATATATATATATACATATATATATATGCACATAGTTTGTATGCATGTTCTTTTATTTGCAACATACTTTGTACACACAATATATATATATATATATATATATATATATAAACATATATTTTTAAGGATATTTAATAATGTAATATTATGTATAGATATGTATATGATTGATATGCATACATATCAATACATATACTCACAGCTGGAATCGAGGACTGAAACCCAGCTCTGCTCACCTTTGGGGGACTAAAAATAACCCTGCAGATCAAGCTGCTGCTGTCGTGCGTCTGAGTTGCTGCCAGTGGTCGGTGCACGGCCGGGGGTGGGGTGTGGTCGGCCCTCAGGCTACTGCAGAGGGACGGTGCGCAGCCAGGGACGGGCTATGTGTGGACGCGGTGCTTTGGTGGCGGCGGTGGGCGGGACCTATGTGATGTCACACGCAGTGACGTCACATGACGGGCAGGCTCCGCCGCTGCCTATTCACTGCGCTTGGAGGGCTAGAGAAGCCCTCCATTGCGCTGCCTGCCCTTACAGTATCTTTGTTCACCGGCATTCCGGTGTCACAGCCACGAGGGGGGGGGGGGGTGTTATGTGCGGCCAGCGGGGGGGCATGGTCGGCCCCGAGGCTGCTGCAGAAGGAAATAAAATTTCCTTTCTACAGCAGCAGACACGCATCAGAGGGCTGTGGGCCTATTCTGATTGTAGGCCTGGAGCTGTAGCTCCATCAGCCCCATTACTAATCCGGCCCTGTTGGGAGGTAGAGCACCCAAACGAGGCAAAAGCCTCCTGATAGATGACACAGGCAGCACAGCACCCCTGCGCACCTATTTTGCTGATAAATGTAGCTCAGACGCACACACAAATCTTTTCTTTTTTTTCCACTGGTGGTGTGGTAGTAGCCCCCCCAGTAGTAGTCCCCAGTAGAGGTCCCCCCCGATGAAGTGCCCCCAGTAGTAACCCCCCCCGTAGAGTCCCCCCTCTCGTTGCAGAACCCCCAGTAGTGCAGACAAACACACAAGTGAAAAAAAAATACACTTACCTGAATCACTGCTCCGACTCCTGCTCCCGCCGCCGTCTGCACAGCAGTCCTCTGGGCTGGCACGCTCTGCATTATGGGAGAGACATCATGACGTCTCTCCCATCATCCACTGCAGGAGCCAGAAGGCGGAGTTCATGATTGAGCTCCAGCCCGGCTCTTGCAGTGGGTGCAGCAGCAGCCAATGAGAGTGTGTCTGACTCTCATTGGCTGCTGAAACACACACATCGTCGCCGCGCTGGTGGCGATGTGTGTATAAATGTGTAGTGTGACCGCACTCACTGCAGTCTGCACTACTCAGGCTAACTAGGATGGGCCAGGACCATGGCCGGCGGCACCCCGCACCGCCGGTCCCACGGCGCCCAGGGCACGAGCCTCAGCGGCCCTGCCCTAGTTATGCCACTGCTGAAGACAGCGAATGCTCCCGCAGTCAGGCTCAGAAAATATTATATTTTTGGAGCTTGATGAATGTAGGTTCCCATACTAGTGTATGGAGACAACGGGCCAGATCGTGAGATAAAGGTAAGCAGGAGATATCACAGATATCTCCTGTGTTAACCTTTTGATGAATGGCCCCACAACATAATTTCTACAAAAACAGGTGACAATGTTAATTTCTATAAAAGCAGGTGAAAATTAAGTAATAATGAATAGACCCCTATTCTCAACATGATCAAATTGGGAGACAGCATGAAAGGTTTGAGTGATTTCTGATTTACATGACATATATTGCACACATGCGATAAATAAAGCTGTCACAAGCTAGTCTCCAAACATTCAAGCATTCCTTGAAAACTCACCTCTTCAGGCAAGGGGCCTGATTCAGCAATGAACGCAAGTTAACTGCTGATCGCAGATTCATGATTACCAGGAATCTGCACGTGTGCAGGACCCATTTTGCGAGTGTGCAGAATGGATCCTGTGTCGACGCAAGAAAACCCTTGAATGCCTCTGCCTGATTGACACGGCGCCGTCTACCATCACGACCATCGACCACCGATGGTCGTGATGGTGATTCCAGCCTGTGATCTCCGTCACAGTGCTGAGATTACAAATGCAGCAAGGGTTGTCAAACATCTCCTGCTGCATTTGCATTATTGCAAGGATCACAATTGCAAAGCTGCCTGCGTGCATACATCATATCTACAGCCTGTGTGCAGCTTTGCAATTGCGATCCTTCCTGAATCAGGCCCAAGCTTATCAAATTCCGAAACCGCCCACATAACCTTCATATCCCTATCTATCTTTACTCTCTTCTTTCAGTATACACATATCATCACATATTTTCTCTTTCTTCAATTTCACATCCCCCTGACCCTAGGCCAACTTTCCTGTGTGACTGGATCATACAGCTCACCAATAACCTCTGCAATCTGGCTGGACCAATTTGCAATATATAGCACCTTTCCTATTTCCCTATAGATTGTAAGCTTGCAAGCAGGGCCCTCTTACCTTTATGCAGGCTTGCCGACTTTCTGGCTGCCTCTTCCGGGAGAGGCAGCCAGCTCGGCACAGCTGGGGGGCGTGGCAAAGTTTTTAGGGCAGGCCGGGGAGCGTGACCTCGCAATTGCATCGTCGCGGCCCCGCCCCTGGCAACATAATGTCTGTAATTTCAGCATAGTGTTGCCAGGGGTGGGGTCACAATGACGCGATTTAGTGCAAATCGCATCATCAGCCACCCCCGCGCCCCCACTGCAGGTAAATATTTTTTCTAATGCATCCGGTGGGCGGGAGGGGGGCTTTAATAACGGGACATGTGCCTACTTTTCCGGGAGATTGGGAGCGGCACCAGATTTTCAGGAGGCTCCCAACTAAACCGGGAAAGTAGGCATGTATGCCTTTATGTCTGTCTGTTACAACCCAGTTTTGTTCTATGAATGTTGTTTTCATTTGTAAAGTGCAACGGAATATGCTGCGCTATATAAGAAACTGTTAATAAATAAATAATTCATGCATGACACATTTTGCATTTACAATGATTAGTTGACACTCATTTTTGGGGTAGTGGAGTAAGAGCAGCCCCTCCCAGTGTGCATTACAGCCAGAGACTGATCCCCCATGGCCCCTGAGTTCATAAAGTACACACACACATTGCAAACAGGATATATCAAAACATCTAAAGAATTTAGACCTAAACCAATATAGAAGATCAGAGCAGAAAGCGATCAGCACAGTAGGAAGGCTGTCCTGGCAGACATTCGATGAAGAGACATGGTGGGACAGAGAGCAAATTGAAATGGAACTGCAGGCGTTCAGAGTCAATTGTCTCTTGTTAAAGGAATGTTTTAGGTCTGCTGAATAAAGGATTGAAGAACTACGTAGAGGGATCATTTGCAGAATATGTTGTAAATTCTATTACAAATAAAGCAGGGAAAGAAAGGCAGACAACATGTACAGACTGATTTGTGCTGGAAGAATTAAGTAGGGGACCAAACTCAGACTGACTCAGAAATAGACATTGATATAGATCACAGGTTCTCAAACTCTGGGTCTGAACGAGCGCTAGCTCTGAATCAGGGCGTTTTGGGTTTTTTTGTTCGGCCTCCTGGCCGCTCGCATAGCTGTGGGTGACCACCCACAGCTATTGCGAGCTGGCCAGGTTGATGGTTGAGGCCGCTCCAAAAAAAAAAACCACCCTGATTCAGAGCCCTGAGTCCCTTAAGTCAATTCCTAACTGCACCACTGAAGGCTTATCCAATAGTGAGACGTGATTATAGATGGGAGGCATAGTAGATAATGGGGGAGGGGGGGGCACACTTATTATTGATCTAACACATTAGTGTCAGCTAGAGAACAAATAATTGAGAATGACAATTGCTGGAAATTACAATACTGATGAACTTATTGGTTTGGCATCTAAACACAGACCGAGGTTGATAATTAGATGCTGACATAGAAGTTGAGAGTATAGTATATATGGAGATGAAGTGCAATTAACAAAGATCAAGACATAGATAGAGGGAACATAACTACAGGCTCTCGGATTAGTTAGTTTATACATGAGAAAGTTACAGCTCAGTAGTAAACATGTCATGTATGGGAACTGACATGTCATATTAATTAAACCAGAAAAGGAAATTGTGTTGTGGGGTGGATGCAGATTGTTATCATGCAATCAAGGCTTAAATATTCACTCCATTTTATAAATACACAGCACAGACATCACTCTGATAGCTGTGTATTTATAAAAGAATGAGAGTCAGTGGCGTAGCCAGCTTTTGACATAAGTATAAAATAGTGAATGTGTAAAAATAGGTTCCCCAGACCGAGGTGTTTCCCACAAGCCTCTTACAAAATCCCATCAAACTCCCCAAATGCATCCCATCTGTATGTTTTGTGCCTCCTACTCTGTATGTCCTATATTGTGCTCCCCCTGTCTGTATATCCAGCATTAAGGGGTCTATTCAAAATCCTACAATATTCGTTTTTACCCCCTATTTTCCATACTTAGGTAGATTGTCCTATTCATGTAGCTTGTAGCGCAAGTTGATATCACTCTCAGAGCCATAACTAGACATTTTGGTGTCCTGTGCCAGAAAGCTCTTTGGTGCCCCTCACCCCTCACCCCCATCGTAAACATGAATAGTACATGCCACAGACGCGTGGGCCAGAAAGGGGCGTGGTATCATAGGCAAAGGGCATTGCCACACGATCGCAATAGCGATTACATACGCAGTCTCATGGGGAAGATATGCTAATAATAGCAATCGCAATGCCATCGCAGCCTAACATAAGGATGCCCCCTTTACTTTACACACATCCGTAATATTTGGCAAGACTGCAAAACCATCGGTAACATCAAGTACAATTGCAGCGTCACGCACACTTACACAAGCTCTGACGTTACTCAGGAATTGCTAACCTCATCACACGCAGTAAAAGCTATGCTGTAGTGAATAAACTATCCACTTTTTTACCGTACTACTGGATGTGATTCTTCCCGCTTTGTGACAATGAATATATATATAATTTTTTCTCACTAAGGGTTGTATTCAATTGCCGGCGAAAAGTTTTCGCAGATGACGTCATTTCGCCTGTTGGAAACTTTCCGCTGTATTCAATTGCACAGACTTTTAGCAGGTGCGAAAAGTCTGCGCCTTGTAGCCAGCGGAAAAGATTCACCTCGGAATGGAGGCTGAAAAAAGTGCAGAATTGGGGGTTTGGGGTGCAAAGTTGCGGGAACACCCCTGCAGCCTCAGGACAGTCCCCCAAAGGTAAACTGCATCAAAAAAAGTTTAAAAATACTTTCGAACACCCCAAAAAAGAACTTTCATTTTGGGGGTGAAAAAACACAAAGTTGGGGGACAAACTTTAAAACTAGTGAAATAGACTCCAGGGGGTCCCCCAAGTATGCCCAAGCTTTTTTTTTTTGATTGCAGGTGCATGCTGAAGGAGCGTTTTTTTAAGTTTTTTAAAAACGCACTTTGGTGATTTTTATCCATGCTTGCACCCATTTTCATGTACCCCAAATTAGCCGGGACTACTTATTTTTGCAAAAAAAACCCTGCTAAATGCTATTCTTCACCACTTGTGCAAAGACGCAAAATAGCAACAATTGAGAGCATTTAAGCACCGCAAATACCTTCAGCAGGACTATTCGGGTGTATCCATAGTGATCTTCCTTGTCAGTGCATCTTTTGGGGGTGTCAGGTTGATTTCCCCAAATCTGACAGGACATTTAGCTGATTTCAGTTTCGCCGGGACGCGTTCTCGCATCCTTTACAATTAAAAAGGGCAAATCGCAGTGACGAGCGCAATACTTTTCCTTAGCCAAAACTAGCGATGACGGCGAAAAGTCTGGCATGCGAAAAGTCCGGGACTTTTTGCCGACAATTGAATACGGCCTAAGGGGGCAGATGTACTAAGCTCTAGAAAGTAATAAAATGGAGAGTGATAACCTACCAACCAATAAGCTCCTAACTGTCATTTTTCAAACACAGCCTGTAAGACGACAGTTAGAAGCTGAGTGGCTGGTAGTTTATCACTCTCCAATCTATCACTTCCCAGAGTTTAGTACATTTCCCCGTAAAAGACTGAGGACCTCATTCAGAGTCGGTCGTTGCGGCCGCTAGGTCGTAAGGTAAAAGGGGCCGGATATGCAAATGAAGCGCTCGCAAGTTGCGTCGTTAAGATGGGATCGTTAGCTGGACGAGCGAGGGGAGGATGCGGCCGTAAGACTAAAAATACGCCCCCTTCTCGTTCGCATTACACGTCATCTCCGGGCATATAAGGATTAATCGAGACCATCGGGAACCATCGGAGCTGCTCGTAGAGCTTAAGGTTGACCATACCCTCTCTTAAGCACTACGATCTAGTCAGTGTACAAACCTCCCATGTCACATGTGCCATGACACTACTTAGTTAATTATGCACTCCCATAAAACGCCGTTTGCATAGTCAGGCACGCCTGCGTTCGGATCTCCACTCCTCCGTTCCAAAGCACCTTCCCCTCTTACCACCCACAAACGCCTCATCCTGTCACTCAAACTAACGACCTGGCTGTGTTCAAGGAGAGAGCAATTTCTGATCGTAATAGCTAGTTTGCGCAGGCGCATTGGGAATTTTATGCATGCGCAGTTTAGCGAACATCGGGGGCCTACGACCGAGCGGCCGCAACAACCGACTCTGAATGAGGTCCTGAATCCTATTAAAATGTTTTTTTTTTCCCTGCCTCTAAAAGATAATGAGCTGTCAATAACCTGTTGTAATTATTTCTTATTCCTACCACATTGGGCATTTGAAGGCTTGTGTCTTTTCATTATTTTCGTTATTCGACACTGCATGGGAAATGAGAAAAAGGAATGTGGCATGACACATGTTCTATATATATTATATATTTGTACCTAACTCTTAAGCTATACAATATAACAAACGATATGACGGTCATCCCAATTTCACTAGATCAAAAAACACGTGTTTACACTATGCAATCTTCCGAACGACAGTAAAATACAGTATTGTGCCGGAGTATTGTATCCAATTAATCGTTTCTCCTGTACACACTATGGAGCTCATTCAGAGCCGTTCGCTAGATGCGATCGCTCGCATCCAGCGTATGCAAATTCGGCATAGTGCCGCCATGGCAGGCGCTCGCTCGGAGAGGCATAAGCACGCCCACTTTGGCTGTGTGAGTGATCGCTCTGTGTATGCAGACACCCATTAGCGTATGTTGAAACGCCCACTAGCGCACGTCATCTCCAAGAAGTGTATTAAAACATTGGTACATCAGCACCATCGAAAGATAACGCAGCGCTTGTGGTTGCCTTACCCGACCGCAAGCACTGCGAGGATTTCAGTGTAAAAAACAGGCAAGTGACGTGGACTATGACGCTGCCTGTTAATTATGCATGCCTTAAAAACGGCGTTGAAACACTCAGGCACCTCCACACCCCCGTTATTAGTGTCCTGCCCCTGTTACCACCCACAAACGGCCTCTCCTGTCACTCATTACACTGAGCTGTCTTTGCTGAGCGAGCGAGCGGGTTGCGATCGCACAGAGTAGTTCACGTACGCGCAGAACGAAGCGTACGCATGCACGGTCGCATAACATCGGGCCGCTTGCGACTGCATAGAGCTTGCAAGCGGCTCTGAATGAGCTCCTATGTAATCATGATGTAGATCACTGGCAGTCCAGATGACATCTTCAGAGGAAAGATTGCAACCAATATATCTTGTGGTCATGTGATTGTGTGTACCCATCTGATGTGCAGCACACCTGATGGCACGATGTGATGAATGACGGATTAGACATATACAGTATACGATGTGTACGATATATCGCTCCAATGCACATCAGAGCGATATATTGGACGATAGATCTTTTAGTGAGTCTGATGCAGATATGTGCGCAAAACCGATGGTTAGCGTACTGTATATCTATTGTTGTGAGTCTGTGCATGTGCAGAATGGGTCCAGCGTGATCGCTCACAGTCCCCCCTTAGCCGCAGCATTATTGACGATTGGTGGCGGAGTGAGGACATACACAAGGACCGTTCTACAAGACTGAGGTGTCGCCTCCATTTTGAATGCAGACCTCCTGGACCTGGCTGTACAGTTCAGACGGCCAGGCTGAGTGAGTTTCACCTTACGCAGCCTATCCAAAGAAGCGACCATCGCGACCGGAGGTGTCTATTTCCTACAGACACCTCTTGCTGTATTTGCATTTTAGTTGGACAGTATTGCACAGTCCATCTCTGAATCAGGCCCAGTGTGTACCCAGCTTAAGGGGCCTATTCATCAACACTAAAATAAAGTTTTTAAGGACATTTTCCTTAAATAACGTTATTTTAGTATTCATGAAGAGACTTAACACAGGAGATATCACTGATATCTCCTTGCTAAGTCCCCTGCATTAATTTCCATACTCCCCATACATTAGTATGGGGATATGGAAATTATGGTATTCATCAAATTCCGAAAATTATGTATTTTCAGAGTTTGATGGAGTTACTATTCACTACTGTGAGGTGGCGAATAGCAGGTAACACTTACCTGTGTCAGCGTGGGCAGGTCCCCTGGTGTCTCCCTGCGGTGCTCTGGTCTCTCCTCTGGCTCCGTCTGCTATGCTGTCATGTGTTCTCCCAGCAGAACACAATAAAGTTTAGAAAAAAAAATATATTTTTTTCTAAACAGTACTGTGTGCTGTTGGGAGACCACATGACAGCATAGCAGACGGAGCCGGAGGCTGCTGCGTGGGCAGGTAAGTGCTGGACACGGGGGGAGGTGAGCGGAGGGGAGGACACAAACTTACTGCATCTGTAGGCAGTGCTGCGCATGCGCTGGTTTTACAGATGTAACAGCGCATGTGCAGCACAGATTCCAGCTGCGATAAGTTAGTGTAGAGAGGGATAACTATCTATTTCCTGAAGAGCTGTTATCGCAAAAATGACAGCTTTTCGGAATAGATACTGATGGAGAGGAGGAATGATGAATTCCTCCGGTAATCAGGTAGAACTCCATGCGAGTTCTAAACCTAATTACCTCCAGAGAAAGTTCAATTATGATGAATAGGCCCCTAAGACACAGAATTTATTTGATCTATTTTAAAATGCCCCATGATATGTGGAGTATTTATTGAACAATCATGAGCACCACTGGAGGGAGAGAGAGAGCTGAGGGAAAGGGAAACAAAGAGAATGAGATCATCGTAACCCTGACTTTATTTTAAGGTCACAGCTAGTTATTTCTCAATCTGTTCCCGAGCGACACAGAACATAATCTAATGACATTCACTGTAATAATCTGTTGCCTAAGTATGTTTCTGAGTCACTCATACTCATTTCTTCCAGCAAACTAAGGCCCTCATTCAGAGCCGCTCGTTAGCGGCAGTACGCTCGTTCCGAGCGATGTTTGCACATCTGCGCATGCGTACGCTTTTTAGTACGCATGCGCGAACCAGTCAGTGCGGCCGAAAATCGTTTGTACGCTATATAGCAAGTGCCTGCTATTTTGAGTGACAGAATGAGGCGTATGTGGGTGGTAACAGGGGAAGGTGCTTGAAAATGGGGAGTGGAGATCCGAACGCAGGCGTGCTTAAAGGTCAAAACGGGCGTTTTATGGGTGTGTATATTTAAAACAGCAGCGTCAATGACCACGTCACTGGGTTATTTTAGAGCCAGAACTGCTCGCAAATTTGTGGTAGCAAACACCAACCACAAGAATAGCGAGCAGTTCATACGCTGGTCGATGTACTCGATTAATCTAATAAATAGCGGACATGACGTATGGTGCGAGCGGCCAGGGGGCGTTTTTAACAAATAAACGAGCGTATGTTTTGCTCGTTCGTTCAGACTTAGAGGTGTGAACAGACTGCAATGTGCGTACGGATCATTTGAATAGCCACCCCTTGTTTTTAAACGAACGACCGCAAATAGCGAACGGCTCTGAATGAGGGCCTAAAATCTGTATCACATGGCTAATAGGGTCATTCAAATTGAAGGCATAAAATGCTAAACATATGTCTATGTAGGCTTTTACCAGATTTCGATCTTATTAATAACTCACAAAATGAATAAGCTATGGGAATATGTGGGGGTAATGTCACATTGTTTATACATCTGTGGTGATTTACATCTAGATCACACTGCTTTTTTACAGGAGTGTTCAGAATCAGATAGAAATCCATATTCACAAAGTAATCATTTGGTTTATAGCTTCAATGGAATATATTTCTGTGTGATTTAATCATTCTGTTTCTGTGTTGTAAAAAGACTTTGAAGCCTTGGTATCTATTCAACAACTTTCAGTGTGTCTTGTATGGAGCTGGAGTAATCTAAATTAGCAGCACTCACCACATGTGCAACAACTATTATTCTTACACATCACCCGTCCCTATAGTGACTGGGAAATATTATGAACTTATGAACAGAGGCAGAACAGAGGTTGTAGTGGGTATGTAAACATGGGCAAAATACAGTAAGGGCCAATTTGTGAAAAGTACATCCCTTGTTGATGACAGTAATGATACATATGTACCTGTTAAATTGTGATCCGTTTTGCAAAATGAGATGACAGTTAGCAGCCACAGGTGATTGGCCTGGCTGATCTAAGGGCCTGATTCAGACCCACTCGCGAGCGGCTGTCCGCTCGCAAGTGGGTCGATGGTCTGCACTGAACATGCGCACGACGGAGGGAGCTCCGTCGTGTGCATGCGCCAGACGCGACGAGCGAAGGACTTTCCTTCGCTCGATGTGTTTGATCAAAGGGGGCGTGCTGTCGATGTTGATTGACAGCACGCCCCTTTTGGTGGGCGTGCCGGGGGCGTGCCTCCCTGACGGGGACGTTCCCAAGGGAACGCCTACCGTCAGAAGCCGCCCCATTGACATTACTAGTGATGTCAGTGGTAGTGATTTTGGCTCTGATAGAGCCAAAATCACTCCGGGCCTTGCCGTTGAAAACCTCAACCGCAGGCTCCGGCTCGCAGTTTCGATGGTCGCGATGGTCTCGACCATCGCGGCCATCAAACTGCACGCTCATATAGGCTGTGGGTGGTGACCCACAGCTATACGAGCGTCCAGGAGGACGCTCCATAATTATGGAGGGCGGCCCTCATTCAGAGCGTGCGCTCTGCTCAGAGCGTACGGCTCTGAATGAGGGCCTAAATCCCTTCCATTACTACTACTATGTATGTCTGCAGGGCTGTAGAGAGCTGGCCCTGGCCCAGTTACTATCGTTGGGAAGGGGATGGGGGGGTACATAATTACAGGAGGCATGGCCACGGCCCCTTAGAAAAAAAAACCTATTTGCCGTGCTTGGGATGGCTGCTCACAGGTAAGAGGGATTGGGGGTGGCATCGAATCCGAGCCCCCGCTGTGCCCCTCCAAAAAAGCCCACCCCCCAGGTAATTAGTACCTGCTCTCCTCCCCTCTCCCGGCGCCCCTGTATGTCTGCAATCTGTTCACATTATTTGATTAATATTTTGGGGCGAAAATGTAAAAAGTGTTTGTAAATGGGGCTAAAGCAGGCTTGCCTACTCTACCGATTTGGCCGGGAGCCTCCCGAACATCGAGTGCCGCTCCCGGCCCCCCGGAAAGACAGGCAAGCCTCCCGGCGGCCGCCGACCCGTCCAGCTCCCCGCTCTAGTGATAGAAACCGCCGAAGGGGGGGGGTTGGCGGTGACGCGATTCACACTGAATCGTGTCATCGTGGCACCGCCCCCTGCTTCACAGTGTCTTTAATTTCGGCATTGTGAAGAGGGAGCGGGCCACGATGATGCGATCGCGCGGTCACGCCCCTGACCCCGCCCCCAATACTTACTCATTGCCCGGCCATGCCCCCGCGCTGTACACAGGCATTCAGCTCCCTCCCAGAAGGGGGGAGCTGAATGTTGGCAAGTATGGGCTAAAGTACTGGGACAGGTATTTTGGGGTGCTGTATGGATGGGACAGGTGTTTTTAGGATTGCAGGAGGCTGCAGCAGGTGTTTTTTTATTTTATTTTAAATCTGCACTTTACAGACACAAAAATATACTAGTATCCCAATTTAACTGCAGCAATTATAATTGAATCCGGCCCTATATTATGTACTGTAACAGATGTAAACCAGGCACATATACTACCCTTGCCAAGCACAGCTAACAAGGCTGTTTCTGGTTGTGGGATAATTATCATACCTGTAACACCAGAAATGAAGGGGTATAATGACCGAGTGCTCCCAGATTACATGACATATATTACATAATCTAACCACAATTCCTCCAGCACTGTCTAGAGATGGAAGGCCAGATCTTATGTTCTCTATCCCTGGTAAGATATAACCTATGTGCCAATGTAATAAATATCTCAGAGTGGTTTATACATTTCGACATATGAAAACATTTCTCCTCAGAGATGTCTCCTCCTATTTCAATTGAAAAGCGTAATTTTTTTTCTGTCAACAAAATACTGCACCACAATGTACTGTTAAGTTGTATTGTGGTTGTTTCTCCATTACATTTATCTTTATTCTTTGTAAGTAAAGAGTTGCCATTTTTATAGTTCTTTTTCTGTATACTTGTTGGTGGCTCTTTTGCCAAGCATTATTGACGTTATTTGCACGGTTGGTGACATTTTTCAAATAAATTATTAAACAAAATAAGTTAAGAACTGTAAGTTGTATTATTATGTTATAATATAAAAAATAAAAATATTTCTAGAAAGTCAGAATTTATTATTATTATTATTATTATTATTATTATTATTATTATTATTATTATATAGCAGAGCACATTCTTTTTTCGTCAAAAACGTTACAGTATATGAATATTTTTTATATTATTATTATTATTATTATTTTATTATTATTATTATTATTGTTATTTTATTATTAATAAAGTACAATTTTCTATTGGACTTGTCCTGTGATAACTGGCACTGTTTGTTTCTTTGGAATCTTCAAAAATAGCGTTCTAATTTATATGGTTATTACCAGCTAGGCACTCTGTAAGTAGCGAGCTAAGAAGACGTAGCAGGAGGAAGTGGCGTGCTGCATGTACTACAAAACACGTCACTCACTCATTTCCCGCTGACTGAAATCCGTCCCCTCACCATCCCCTTCAATGATTGACAGCATCAGCAGGGCAGCGTTTGAGTCCCCAGTAATGCCCCGTATGCAGTGCCCCCAGTAGTGCCCCTTATTCAATGCCCCGTGTATTAGAGCCCCTTACGCAGTGCCCCCAGTAGTGCCCATTATGCAGTGCCCCCAGTAGTGCCTCTTATGCAGTGCCCCCAGTAATGCCCCTTATGCTGTGCCCCCTCCCAGTATAGAACAGGCCCCACTCCTCTGTGCAGTACTTACCTCTCTTCACTCTGGCCGCTGGGCACCGCTCCCGCATAGACGCTACCACTGACTGGATGTAACTAGATCCAGCAGGGCAGGCTCCTCTCATCACGGGTGATGTCACTGGGAATGCTGCCCTCTGAAGCGATCAGAGGTTACTTTAGTCTCTGATCGCTTCAGAGACCAGCGTTCCAAGTTTTAAATAGAGTAAACACAAATATTATGTTACCCAGTCACCCCTGCCGCGATCGGAGCTGAGCTCCGAACGCGGCAGCGGTGACTGGGCCGCATAATGGCCCTCATTCAGAGCCACTCGCTAGCGGCAGTACGCTCGTTCCGAGCGATGTTCGCACATCTGCGCATGCGTACGGATCGTTATACGCATGCGCGAACCAGTCAGTGCGGCCGAAATTCATGTGCTCGCAATATAGCGAATGCCTGCTATTTTGAGTGACAGAATGAGGCGTATGTGGGTGGTAACAGGGGAAGGTGCTTGAAAATGGGGAGTGGAGATCCGAACGCAGGCGTGCTTAAAGGTCAAAACGGGCGTTTTATGGGTGTGCATAATTAATACAGCAGCGTCATTGACCACGTCACTGGGTTATTTTAAAGCCAGAACTGCTCGCAAGATTGTGGTAGCAAAAACCAACCACAAGAATAGCGAGCAGTTCATACGCTGTACGATGTACTCGATTAATCTAATAAATAGCGGACATGACGTATGGTGCGTGCGGCCAGGGGGCGTTTTTATCAAAAAAACGAGCGTATGTTTTGCTTGCTCGTTCAGACTTAGAGGTGGGAACAGACTGCAATTTGCGAACGGATCATTTGAATAGCCACCCCTTGTTTTTGAACGAACGACCACAAATAGCGAACGGCTCTGAATCAGGCCCAATATTTGTATTTGGGCCCACGCTGTTGGGCCGCATAAAATGTTTATTTGGGCCGCAAGTTTGACACATCTGCTGTAGGCGATCATTGAGAGTGGCTGTCTCAGTGGCCGAGAGAATCCAGGGAATTTGCGCACCTGAAACTGTCCGAGATCCTGGGATTGAATTCCCTAACTATGTGATGTTATCTTCTTCATGTGTGAATGGGAAGAGAGGTTAGAAGAATACACACTTGCCAAGCTAGTGACTGGGGCGCGGAGCCAGGGTCAGTTGGGAAGGATAGTGGGTCATTGGCTGAGCAGACAACTTGAAACTCTACAGTGCTGTGACTGGGAGGAGAGCCAAATACAGCAGTATGAGAGTAGCCTGGAGTACACATTATGATTTAAAAGAGTTCCGGCTTGCTGGACCTTCACCACCAGGGGCGTATCTATAATGGGTGCAGGGTGTGCGGGGAACACGGGCCCCTGGGTCCAGGGGGGGCCGCGCACCGCACACCCTGCACCCATAATATTACTTACCTCTCCGGAGTCCCACGTTGGTGCGGGGGTCCAGCGCTGTAAAACAACTGGAAAATGACTGCGGTGGCCATTTTCCCGTTGTTTGTGCATGCACAGTACAGGGAAAATGCCCACCGCGGCCATTTTCCCGGTGACCTGTGCATACATTCTAGACTCTGGGCACACGCTAGTGCCCAGAGTTTATAACTCCAGCGCTGGCCGCGCACAGCTCAGTGCCCTGCCGGCCTCCGGGCGGAGAGGAGGGGGCCCGTGTTGGAGACTGCACATGGGCCCCCTCCTCTATAGAAACGCCCCTGTTCACCACCATAAGTGAAGAGTGGACTTCAGGTTGTCTTGTGTGTACTAGGGGTGTGCACCGGCCACTTTTCGTGTTTTGTGTTTTGGTTTTGGATCTGGATCTTTCTTCGTGTTTTGGATCTGGATTGGTTTTGCCAAAACCACCCTTGCGTGTTTTGGGTTCTGGGTTTTGTGTTTTGGATCTGTATTTTTTTGAAAAAAAGCATAAAAACAGCTAAAATCACAGAATTTGTAGGTTTTTCTGCTCCTATGCTATTATTAACCTCAATAACCTTAATTTCCACTCATTTCCAGTCTATTCTGAATACCTCACACCTCACAATAGTGTTTTTATGTCCAAAAGGTTGCACCGAGGTAGCTGGATGACTATGCTAAGCGACACAAGTGGGCGGCACAAACACGTGACCCATCTAGGCGTGAAACTGCAGTGGCAGACAGGATGGCATTGAAAAACTAGGCCCCAAACTGTACATAATGCAAAGAAAAAAAAGAGGTGCAAGATGGAATTGTCCTTGGGCCCTCCCACCCACCCTTATGTTGTATAAACAGGACATGCACACTTTAACAAACCAATCATTTCAGCGCCAGGGTCTGCCACACAACTGTGGCTGAAATGATTGGTTCGTTTGGGCCCCCACAAAACAAGCTGGCAATTTATCTGTCCCTGCACAAACTGGCTCTACGGAGGCAAGATGTCATCCTCATCCTCCTCATCCACCGATTCCTCACCCTCTTCAGTGTGTACATCCTCATCCTCACAGAGTATTAATTCGTCCCTGCTGGAACCACAGGTCCCTCTGTACGTTCTGGAGGCTGGTCTCCCTGGAAGAGTTGATAATTCATTTTATGAACATCATCTTCTCCACATTTTGTGGAAGCAACCTCCTACGCCTTTCGCTGACAAGGTTCCCGGCTGCACTAAACACTCTTTCGGAGTACACACTGGAGGGGGGGCAACTCAGGTAAAATAGAGCCAGTTTGTACAGGGACCTCCAAATTGCTTCTTTTTCCTGCCAGTACAGGTACGGACTGTCTGACATGCCTACTTGGATGCTGTCACCGATGTAATCCTTTAACAGACAGACGCACGCTTGTCGCTGCTGCTTTGAGGATTCAAGTGCGGCTACAGCCCACACAATTCACAAAGACAGAAAAAAAAAAGAATATTTTTATTGTTTGTGGAGCACACTTTGAGGGTTACACCACCCTTTAACAGACAGACGCACGCTTGTCGCTGCTGCTTTGAGGATGCAAGTGCGGCTACAGCCCACACAATTCACAAAGACAGAAAAAAGAAGAAGAATATATTAATTGTTTGTGTAGAACACTTTGAGGTGTCACCACCCTTTAACAGACAGACGCACGCTTGTCGCTGCTGCTTTAAGGATGCAGGTGCGGCTACAGCCCACACATTTCACAAAGACCAAAAAAAAAAGAACAATATTTTAATTGTTTGTGTAGAACACTTTGAGGTGTCACCACCCTTTAACAGACAGACGCACGCTTGTCGCTGCTGCTTTAAGGATGCAGGTGCGGCTACAGCCCACACAATTCACATAGACAGAAAAAAAAAGAACAATATTTTAATTGTTTGTGTAGCACACTTTGAGGGTGTCACCACCCTTTAACAGACAGACGCACGCTTGTCGCTGCTGCTTTGAGGATGCAAGTGTGGCTACATCGCACACAAGTCACAAACACATTAAAAAAATAGTTTTTTATTTTTTGGAACACTTTGAGAGTTACACCACCCTTTAACAGACAGACGCACGCTTGTCGCTGCTGCTTTAAGGATGCAGGTGCGGCTACAGCCCACACATTTCACAAAGACCGAAAAAAAAAGAACAATATTTTAATTGTTTGTGTAGAACACTTTGAGGGTGTCACCACCCTTTAACAGACAGACGCACGCTTGTCGCTGCTGCTTTAAGGATGCAGGTGCGGCTACAGCCCACACATTTCACAAAGACCAAAAAAAAAAGAACAATATTTTAATTGTTTGTGTAGCACACCTTGAGGGTGTCACCACCCTTTAACAGACAGACGCACGCTTGTCGCTGCTGCTTTAAGGATGCAGGTGCGGCTACAGCCCACACAATTCACAAAGACAGAAAAAAAAAGAACAATATTTTAATTGTTTGTGTAGCACACTTTGAGGGTGTCACCACCCTTTAACAGACAGACGCACGCTTGTCGCTGCTGCTTTAAGGATGCAGGTGCGGCTACAGCCCACACATTTCACAAAGACCAAAAAAAAAGAACAATATTTTAATTGTTTGTGTAGCACACTTTGAGGGTGTCACCACCCTTTAACAGACAGACGCACGCTTGTCGCTGCTGCTTTAAGGATGCAGGTGCGGCTACAGCCCACACAATTCACAAAGACAGAAAAAAAAAGAACAATATTTTAATTGTTTGTGTAGCACACTTTGAGGGTGTCACCACCCTTTAACAGACAGACGCACGCTTGTCGCTGCTGCTTTGAGGATGCAGGTGGAATCTAGACGGGATTTGGAACCGAGGACACACTACCTCCATCAATTGTCTAAATCCCACTGCACTAATGTCGGATACCGGACGCAAGTCTAACACCAACATAGCAGTCAAGGCCTCAGTTATACGTTTTGCTTCAGGATGACTGCTGTCGTACTTCATCCTCATCGCTAGGGACTGTTGGAGGGTCAATTGTTTAGTAAAAGTAGTGATGTTCCTACTTCCTCTCTGGGATGATGAACAACTCCCAGCAGCAGCAACAGCACTAGGAGGAAGTGGTTCTTGATCTTTCCCTATTTTATTTTTATCGGAGAAAGTTTGGTCCTCCATTTATGTTATATTGATATATATACGTGCGGCTAAAGCGCACACAAACACAGAAAATATTATTTTATTTTTGCTGGAGAGTAGTGCACTTTGTGGGTTACACCACCCTTTAAGAAATGAGCCAGCCGGCTCTTTACTTATGGGACACAGGCGCACGCTTGGCGCTGCTCCTTTGTTGATGCACGTGCAGCCACAGTGCACCCAATTCACAAACACAGAAAATAATTTTTTTTTTGGTTTGGACTGGAGTGTACTTTCGGGGGTTACAGCACCCTTAACGGTCAAGCCAGCCGGCCCTTTACTTATGACACAGGTGCACGCTTGGCACTACTTTGTTGATGCACGTGCGGCTACTGCGCACACAATTCACAAACACAGAAAATAATTTTTTTTTGGTTTGGACTGGAGTGTACTTTCGGGGGTTACAGCACCCTTTAACGGTCAAGCCAGCCGGCCCTTTACTTATGACACAGGCGCACGCTTGGCACTACTTTGTTGATGCACGTGCGGCTACTGCGCACACAATTCACAAACACAGAAAATAATATTTTTTTTGGTTTGGACTGGAGTGTACTTTCGGGGGTTACAGCACCCTTAACGGTCAAGCCAGCCGGCCCTTTACTTATGACACAGGCGCACGCTTGGCACTACTTTGTTGATGCACGTGCGGCTACTGCGCACACAATTCACAAACACAGAAAATATTTTTTTTTTTGGTTTGGACTGGAGTGTACTTTCGGGGGTTACAGCACCCTTAACGGTCAAGCCAGCCGGCCCTTTACTTATGACACAGGCGCACGCTTGGCACTACTTTGTTGATGCACGTGCGGCTACTGCGCACACAATTCACAAACACAGAAAATAATTTTTTTTTTGGTTTGGACTGGAGTTTACTTTCGGGGGTTACAGCACCCTTAACGGTCAAGCCAGCCGGCCCTTTACTTATGACACAGGCGCACGCTTGGCACTACTTTGTTGATGCACGTGCGGCTACTGCGCACACAATTCACAAACACAGAAAATAATTTTTTTTTTGGTTTGGACTGGAGTGTACTTTCGGGGGTTACAGCACCCTTAACGGTCAAGCCAGCCGGCCCTTTACTTATGACACAGGCGCACGCTTGGCACTACTTTGTTGATGCACGTGCGGCTACTGCGCACACAATTCACAAACACAGAAAATAATTTTTTTTTTGGTTTGGACTGGAGTGTACTTTCGGGGGTTACAGCACCCTTAACGGTCAAGCCAGCCGGCCCTTTACTTATGACACAGGCGCACGCTTGGCACTACTTTGTTGATGCACGTGCGGCTACTGCGCACACAATTCACAAACACAGAAAATAATTTTTTTTTTGGTTTGGACTGGAGTGTACTTTCGGGGGTTACAGCACCCTTAACGGTCAAGCCAGCCGGCCCTTTACTTATGACACAGGCGCACGCTTGGCACTACTTTGTTGATGCACGTGCGGCTACTGCGCACACAATTCACAAACACAGAAAATAATTTTTTTTTTGGTTTGGACTGGAGTGTACTTTCGGGGGTTACAGCACCCTTAACGGTCAAGCCAGCCGGCCCTTTACTTATGACACAGGCGCACGCTTGGCACTACTTTGTTGATGCACGTGCGGCTACTGCGCACACAATTCACAAACACAGAAAATAATTTTTTTTTTGGTTTGGACTGGAGTGTACTTTCGGGGGTTACAGCACCCTTAACGGTCAAGCCAGCCGGCCCTTTACTTATGACACAGGCGCACGCTTGGCACTACTTTGTTGATGCACGTGCGGCTACTGCGCACACAATTCACAAACACAGAAAATAATTATTTTTTTGGTTTGGACTGGAGTGTACTTTCGGGGGTTACAGCACCCTTAACGGTTAAGCCAGCCGGCCCTTTACTTATGACACAGGCGCACGCTTGGCACTACTTTGTTGATGCACGTGCGGCTACTGCGCACACAATTCACAAACACAGAAAATATATTATTTTTTTAGCACTTGGGGGGAGCACCCCTGATGGACAGAGCACCCCCTGGACAACACTGCAGCACTCCTTTAGGACTGGGACACTGCACAGGACTTTGGAGTGGACACAGCCCCTATGGAGAACTGACTGCACAACACAGTCCAGCCAGCCCCTATGGACTTTGAAGTAGTGGACACAGCCCCTATTAACAACAGCAGCACAGCACAACACAGCCAGCCCCTATGGACTTTGAAGTAGTGGACAACAGCAGCACTACACTACACTACACTACACAGCCCTAACTCCCACCCTCCCTCTTCACTGTCCACAGCCGAGTGAGAAAATGGCGCCGACGTGGGTACCTTATATAGGATCCAAAACCCGCGAGACTCGGAAGGTGGGATGATGACGTTTTGCCTCGATTTCAGATCCGAGTCAGGCGGGAAAAGTCGAGCCTGATTCGGATCGGACTCGGATCGGGGGGGCTCGGGGGGGTTCGGATTTCAGAAATCCGAACCCGCTCACCCCTAGTGTGTACTATACCACTTAAAGTCATTTTTACAATCATTTAAGTGTGTTTGATAGACAATTCAAAAAAGGTTGTGTTAAATTTCATTAGCATTCTGTACAAGAAAGATTTATTTAGTCTGTACTTGTCTGCAATGGTTCTCTCTTTGGGCTCTATTTACTACAATCCGCATATTGATTGCAGATTGTAGCGTGATATTACTGACTGAATTCGCATTCCAATATCACAGGGATTTACTAAAAATCCCTTGCAGGGACAGAGCTTGCAATAAAGCTCTGTTCCTGTGCATCCCCTCCGCACACTTATCACTGTATTTTCGCAAAAATTACAGTGACAAGTCCCCGCGAATGCATCAACCGGCCGCCATTAAGCCCCGCCTCTGCTGTTAAGTCTCACCCCCGCGATCGCGAACCCCCGAGCCCCCCTCCGTTAATTACACTTACCTCCGGTGATCGGGATTCCAGTGATGTCCTCCGTGACTCCAGTCAGCTGATCTCCCATCCTGCACTGGGATCCCAGTGCAGGATGGGAGACCAGCTGACTGGAGGGAGGACATCACCAGACACCGGAGCCCTGCTCTCCGGTCCCTGGACTCTGGTAAGTTTTCTTTTTACTATTTTTTTTTCTATTGTTTAAGCAGTGATCACCGTGTGGTCTGTTTAGACCACATAGCTGATCACTGGGGCTGGCTCCAGGCTCTGGTCTGCCTGTTAGAGCAGAGCAGGAGTCCCGTAACTGGGGGAGACCCTGGATAACGCCACCTCCAGGTGGCGTTATTATCACAGTGCTTCCCCCGGTATTTTTTCACAATTTATTTTTAGTAACTTGCACACAGATCGCATTTCCCATTACAATTAGGGAAATACGATCTGATTACTAAAAATAAGTAATAATCAGGATGACGGGTTGAAATAAACCCGAAACGTTGATTTGATGGAACTTGTTTGAAATCTTTTTATTAACCTGTTGACTGCAGCTTCTTCGATCATGCTAAATACAGTATATATATATATCTATATATATATATATATATATACATACACATATACTGTAATTTAATATATATATATATATATATATAAAATGCAGGGTTACAGCATATCTACGTTTCGGTCCCAATCACGGACCTTTGATGGTTGGGACAGAAACATAGATATGCTGTAACCCTGCCATGCTGTGGGTTAATAAAATAGTTTTTTTGGGTAGCCACCCCAACACATTCATTTAAAGACATGAGTGTGGACCAATTTGGAACTGTATAATGTTAGGAATCATAGTGTCCCCCGTCACTTTTCACAGTCTCGTAATTCAAGCTTAGATAAATTTATGCTTAAGGTCGTCGAACAGATAGTTCCTGATGTGAGAAAAGGAAATATCCTTAAACAATTGTCAAAACGGGAAACTTTCTGGATATATACTTTGAACACCTTTGTACCAATGGGACTGAATGAAAGTTGTGACATCGTTCCGTTTTTGCATGATTAATGTTACTGGAGGTTTGCCTTTGTATGACAACTGTTGTTGGATATAATCCCGGCTGTTTTGCTTATATGTTGGACCTTTTGTTCTATTGAGTGCAATTGTGGATGGTTACAGCTGGAATTTAGATCATGTTGTAGGCGATATTCATCTGTATTGATAGATGTATATATAATATATATAAATATATATATATATATATATATATATATATATAAAAAAGTTACATATGATAGAAGGGAAATATAATTACATTCATATAGTCTAATTAGAATATAAATTGATGTGAGCCTCTATGATTATGCAATAGGTATATCTTTCTTGGTAGTTCTGTATTGATCGGTAAAAGGGTAAATGATTGGAAGAACATTAAAATATTGTTAAAATGATGTACAAATGTTTACCTTTGAGCACGGACATATGTCTGTGGTTTTTTATCTGTTTTTTAATTTAAAAAAATATATTTCCATATGTAGTATAATTTTTATGTGATCAATTAAGATTGTTTATATTGTAAAATGATTTTGTGAATTTTATATTGATGCTGATATTTTTTAGATATATTATTTGGATAATTTGAATGGATAGATGTATTTTGAATAGTGTATTGGATAGTTTTATTGTTTTTCTGCTGTAAATTAAGTATATATAGGTTTAATTGATTAATGAGCAAAATTAATGAGTATGGGGATAAAAAGCATGCCTGTCAGAGAAAGAACCACACCCCCTGATGAAGTCTCCTATGACGAAACGCGTTGGGCTTGGCTGAAAGACGTGGATGCAGTGACGTCATCCGCTGCCTCTTGAGACGGCGTGGATCTCTGGAGATTAACTCTAGCGGGTACCCTGACTGTGTATCGGGAACCATGTGATCCGTTGAACCTAAGCTTGCAGTTTTAAACTTTTGATGTACGTGAGCAGATTCATTAGTAATGATTGTCTTTTTTCATTACGAGTGCAGTCTCCATGTTTATTGCATTTTCCAGATCATTGGCTCATTTGGCTGAGAATCGGGAAGCAGCAGCACTACATCTAAGAGATATAGCTCTGGACATTGACTGTGGACCTTCTGAGCATTACTGACAGTATTGTATAAGTATATGTATGTATATATAATATATATATATAGAGATATATATATATATATCCAATGGTTCGGCACTGCAAATATAATGGCAACGTTGCCCTGTGCCCTCCCGCAAAAAAGGTGGATACACAAAACAAGAAAAGAGACGGAGGCACTGAGGGTCTTGAAGTAATTAAATATAATATTACCAACGTTTCAGGGCTAAGTCGCCCTTTTGTCAAGGTAAAAAGTTTTTACCTTGACAAAGGGTGACCTAGCCCTGAAACATTGGTGATATTATATTTCATTCATTCAAGACCCTCAGTGCCTCCGTCTCTTTTCCTGTTTTATATATATATATATATATATAGCTGCTTGGAGTTTTCTGAGGTACCTCTTAGATGAGTTGTCTCTCAACTTAAATATATTTATGTATGTGGTGTTATCATGTGGCACAACAGTATGCAACTATGACCCAGAGTGGTGCTATTATTATGTAGTGTTAGGGACACTGGTATAGGGGAGCCTTGACGCAACTCACTTTGTATTTTGTTAATTGATAAAAACAAACTATTAACACTTCTATTCTTGAAAGCATTCTTACTTTGCAGCATTTTTTCCACACCTGACGAAAACTTTTGCACAGTACTGTATATGCCACAAAGACCTCTGTATTTCTATTATAATGTAGTAGAGATGAGTGTGTCCGGTTCTCTGTTTCCAGCCAGGGCTGTGCTCCATCCAGGGGCTGTACTGTTCCGGCCAGGGGGTCTGTATCCATCCAGAGGGGCTGTATTGTGTCCATACAGGGGCTTGGCTGTGTCCTTCCAGGTGCTAGGCTGTGTCCATCCAGGGCTGTACTGTTCCATCCAGGGGCTGTGCTGTGTCCATCCAGGGACTGTGTCCATCCAGGGCTGTGCTGAGTCCATTCAGGGGCTGTATTGTTCCATTCAGGGCCTCTATTGTTCCATCCAGAGACTGTACTGTTCCATCCAGGGGCTGTGTCCATCCAGGGGCTGTACTGTTCCATTCAGGGGATGTACTGTTCCATTCAGGGGATGTACTGTTCCATTCAGGGGCTGTATTTTTCCATCCAGGGGCTGTATTGTTCCATCCAGGGGCTGTATTGTTCCATCCAGGGGCTGTACTGTTCCATCCAGGGGCTGTACTGTTTCATCCAGGGGCTGTACTGTTCCATCCAGGGGCTGTGTCCATCCAGCGGTGCTGTTGTGTCCATCCAGTTGCGCTATGTCCATCCACTCCCCGTCCTTTGTCACACACTGGTGCTGCAGTGAGTCTGCATGCCATAGCCCACTGTGTTCAACAACTTTGAATATGCAGCACTAATACTAGAATACTAGAATATTAGCGCACCAAGAGATTCAGGGGGTATGAAAAGTAAGCGAGCTGCTGTATGGGATATCTGACTGAATCCCTAAATCGCAACTGAAAAAGGATATACTGCGCTCAGCTAGCGTATAATAATATCTGTATAGTGTATGTAGACAGATTGTAAGGTTAATTTTGTCTCTACCTGGATAATATGAGAGCAATTACGCGGTCTGGAGGAACAGAGCCGGCAGGGGAAGGAGCGGTGCATCCCAGGGTGAGACAGGTAAGTCCCCGGTACAGGGGGAGACACGCGGCAAGCTACTCTAGCGAGCGGTGGTGCCAGGTAGTCTCCCGTTGGATACAGCGTCATCCCTGGTGTTAGAGGTCGGAGGTGGCTTGGTCATTCAGGTAACCTCCGATATTTACACTGTGAGCAGGTCACGCTTAACCAGGAGGCCACTTCTCCCCGGCAGTACACCGTACTCCTATCCCCGAGAAGATCACCCCGGGCATACCTCATACTGAACATAGACTTTTCCTATCTTATACAGCGGGACGCCGCTTTTTGATTCATAAAACTGACACACAGCATCCAGATTTATTTTGGGACTGTGCACTTCAGTGCATTGCATCATTCACATTAGCACGAGTCTTTAGTCTGATATCCAGTATATACCAGCTCATTCTTTACATGTTTATATCCTATATATTCTCTCAGCTACAATTGATTCCATTCCTGACATTTTTTGGTAGGATAAAATTGTGTGCATGTGCAGCTTTTCTGTTTTTTATGGTTTAGCCCTTTGATAATAAATTGACTTTTCTAACATAATATTTGCAGTGTTTAGTAGGATTTTGCATAGTTATTGTTTCTCATATTATCCAGGTAGAGACAAGATTAACCTTAAAATCTGTCTACATACACTATACAGATATTATTATACGCTAGCTGAGCGCAGTTTATCCTTTTTCTGTAAAAAAACACTAGTTTAAATTAAAGAAGTATATAAAAAAAAGTAAAAAAAATATATATATTTGGTATATGCTGGTTATGTGTTGTACTGTTCCATCCAGTGATGCTGTGTCCATCTAGCGGTTCTGTGTCCATCCAGCTGTGCTGTCTCCATCCACTCCCTGTCCTGTCACACACTGGTGCTGCAGTGAGTTAGCAGCAGGCAATTGGGTCTTATTCAGACCCGCTCGCGAGCGCGGGACGCTCGCAAGTGGGTCGATGGTACCAAAGTGCGCATGCGCACGACAGAGGGAGCTCCGTCGTGCGCAAGAGCGAGACCCGAATAACGACGGCCAAGCCGTCGTTATGGGTCTCGCACCAAAGGGGGCGTGCTGTCGATGGTGACTGACAGCACGCCCCCTTTGGTGGGCGTGCCGGGGGCGTGGCTGCCAGACGGAGGCGTTCCCATGGGAACGCCTACCGTCTGGGTCCGTCCCCACTGACATCACTAGTGATGTCAGTGGGAGTGATTTTGGCTCTGATAGAGCCAAAATCACTCCAGGGCTTGCGGCAGCGAGACCCTACCGCTGGGTCTCGTCGCAAGCCCGATGGTCGCGATGGTCTTGACCATCGCGACCATCATCATGGACGCTCGCATAAGCTGTGGGTGATCACCCACAGCTATGCGAGCGTCCAAGAGGCCGCTCCATTTTCAGGTAGGAGGGCCCTGATTCAGAGCGAGCGCTCTGGTCAGAGCGTCCGGCTCTGAATCAGGCCCATAGTCCACTGTGTTCTACAACTTCGAACAAGCACTGCAACTCTGAGCAGTATCAGGGCCTGATTCAGCAAGGAATGCAGTTGGTTATACGCACGCAATCGGTTGATGGTTGCGTACTTCACATGTGTATGCATCGCAGTGTGCATGCGCAAACAAGCAATTGTGTTCGGAACTGCAATTGCAGAAGCTACGGAGACCCAGAGCAGAGTGATTGATAGGAAGTGCTGTTTGTGGGTGCTGACTTTTGGTGGTCGGGTGAACGCAGGCATGCCAGTATGCTGTAATGCCGTTGCAGGAGCGTGCATAAATTATCCGCTGTGTGGCCATAAGCAGCCATAGCACTGATAGTATGCGTGGCTGTTAGCAATTTCTGAGTGAGGTCAGAGCTTGTGCAAGTGTGCATATGGGTCCAATGTTACAGATTGTTTTGCTATGTTGCCTTAGTATACGGATGCGAGTAAAGGGAAGTAGGCGTCCTTATGTCTGCCTGTGATCGCAATGTGAATGCAAACATTTAAATAGCACCACTGATATTAGCAACTGTGGTGCGTGTGTAAAGCGGAATTGCAATCCGTAGTGAATCAGGCCCCCGGTTTGTTGTAAAAAAAAAAAAAAAACTATTTAAAAAAAACTGTTTAAAAAAATATACATTTTTGCTGGTTTGGTGTTGTACTGTTCCATCCAGCTGTGCTGTGTCCATCCAGGGGCTAGGCTGTGTCCATCCGAGGGCCAGACTGTGTCCTTTCAGGGATGTGCTGAGTCCATCCACGGGCTGTATTGTTCCATCCATGGGCTGTACTGTTCCATCCAAGGGCTGTGTCCATTCAGGACTGTGCTGAGTCCATCAAGTGGCTGTACTGTTCCATCCAGGGGCTGTGTCCATCTAGGGCTGTGCTGAGTCCATCCAGCTGTGCTGTATCATCCACTCCCTGTCGTCTGTCATGCACTGGTGCTGCAGTGAGTCCACAGGCCATAGCCCACTGCGTTCAACAACTCAGAATAAGCACTGTGACTCCGAGCAGTGTCAATTAATTGTAAAAAAAAAAAAAAACAGTTAACAAAAAAAGTTAAAAAATATATATATATTTGGTTCTATATTGTTTGTTACTGGTACTGTTTCGTGTGCTGTACCCCTGTGAGTTTGTTCAACTAAAACCCCTTTCAATCCCTGCAGTGTGAGTTGAGCTGCGAATTGAAAAATGGATGAGGATCAGTTTAGAGAAGAGCAGGAGCAGCAACGAAAAACTGCTGCTGCTACCAGTAATGATGATACTAGTCCTTCAGCGTCATCTACTAAAGCTGCTGCCCAAAGGCATAGAGGTTTAAGTCAGGGCATCTAAGATCAAAGAATCAATATTTTACAGTGGTAAAGAAGAAAACACCTCTTATAAAGGGAAAGTATCGTGCAGAAAAACATAAAATTACCAATATGCCATTCACCACTAGGCTAAGGCCTTGGTCTTTATTTATGAGTTGTTGTTCTGCTACTTTCAGTTAGGCATCTTCTTCTGTCTCTCATGATGATGTAAACCCTTTTCACTCAGAGGTATAAAAAAATGAAAACCACTAAGGCACAGGAACAAACTGTGTGCTCAGAAATGTCGCAGAGTCTCTAAGGGGTATATTTACTAAGGGTCGATTTAAAATTGATAAAAATCGTTCAACATCAATGTTGTGTTTCTGGGGCTAAATCACACATTTACTAATAGACAATATTTGATTGTATTATTTTAAGTATTAGTAAATGTGTGATTTAGCCCCAGAAACACAACATCTATGTTGACGATTTTTATCAATTTTAAATCTATCAAAATCGACCTTTTGTAAATATACCCCTAAGTATGTCCACGGGTGCAATGTTTGAGCCTAACCTTTCCAGTACTGTACTCGAAAAGGAGCCTTCTTTTTGCCATTTGTGCACCCTCTGCAAATGTAGGGAAGAGCAGCACATATCAACATGCTGACACAGAAATTGAGGATGCTAGTGTGGAAGTGCACCAGGACCAGGGGGATATTTATGTAGCTGACACCAGTGCTAATAAGGATGTTGATAAGGATGTTGTTGATTAGGTTGTTTGTGTAAGTCAGGCACCAGTGGAAACAGTTGTTGCCCATGATAAGAAAAAGCCCATTGTCATGCCTGGGCATAAGAGAAAAAAATCCACTTCTTATGTGTGGAATTATTTCTTCCCAAATCCAGACAACAATTGTCAAGCCATCTGTAGCATTTGCAAAGCCGCAATAAGTAGAGGTAGGGACCTTAACCATCTAGGAACCTCCTCCTTGTTGTGTCATTTACAGCCTGTGCATGAAAAGTTTTTGGGAAAACCAGAATCTTTGGTGAAAAAACTAACAACAAGCAGTCCAGTGTCAGCTAGCTCCCCTCTCTCTGCTAGATCCAAGCACTTGCCATCTCCACCACCAACACCTTTTTCAACAATATCATCAATCATGATTGAAGGTAGTTCTGCATCCAGGATAAGGCTAAGTGACTCCTCCCCTATCCAGGATTCCTCAGAATAATCCTTGAGCGCTAGGCCTGCTTATGCTGGGGGTGGATCTTCTTCCCAGAAAGGGACCAAGAAGACTACTACTAGTAGTAGTTTAAAAAACAAATGACTGTTAAACCATCCTTTGATAGAGGAAGCAAGTATGAGACCTGTCACTCAGTTGTACAGCGGATCACTGACACCATGACGGCTGTGCTAATATTAGATGGTGAAATAGCAGAAATTAAGGATTATTCTGTGGAGGAAGTGCAAAAGGAGGATGAGGGGGAGATTTGTGTCCTACCTAACGCTAATGATGATGTTGATGATGAGGGTGTTGTTTGTGTAAATCAGCCACCAGTGGTAGTAGTTCTTGCTCATGATAAAAAGAAAGCCATTGTCATGCCTGGGGGTAAGACCAGAAAAGCAACCTCTTGGGTGTGGAATTATTTTAACCCAAATCCTGACATTTGTGAGGCATCTATACCATTTGTGAAGCCAAAGTTAGTAGAGGTAGGGACGTTAACCATCTAGGCACCTCCTCCCTGTTGTATCAGTCCTTGTCGCTGAAGTGCTTGGTTTGTTAAACTGTGCATGTCCTTTTTAATATCCAACATAAGAGTGGGTGGGATGGCCCAAGGACAATTCCATCTTGCACCTCTTTTCTTTGCATTTTGCACAATTTGGGGCATTGTTGACTGACATTTTTATAGTTTATTAAACTGCCATCCTGTCTGCCACTGCTGTGTGATAATGTTTCATAAAGATCTTATATTTTTTTTAAACTGCCATGAGTTTGTGCTGCTGCTCTGACGCTTACTTTAGCCAGCCAGCTCACTGCGGCCTTTGGCCTATATTGGTGGAAGGTAATGAAGGCCATATTGTGAGCTGTGAGGTGGTTAAAATTGACTGGAAATGCCTGGAAATTATTGTTATTAAGGTTAATAATACTGTAGGAACAAAAACACATTATGTGGTTTTAGCTGTTTTTATAATTAAAAAAAAAATACAGATCCAAAACCAAAATACGTGAGAGGGTTTATGCAAAACCAGAACCAAAACCTAAACACTAAAGTTAATCCAGATCCAAAACCAAAACATGTGGGTCGGCGCACATCTCTATCATGTAGTATTCAAACTGTTTTTGCTGGTTTTTTTGCAGTGTGCTGGAGGGAAACAATTTTTCTTTTTTGTATAGTCCAGAGTAATCCCCTCCCATTACAAGAACTTTGAAAAACCATTGAGCTGATATGAGCAACCACTATTTTGTATTGCTATATAGTATAGTATCATCTATCTATCTATCTATCTATCTATCTATCTATCTATCTATCTATCTATCTATCTATCTATCTATCTATCTATCTATCTATCTATCTGTCTGTCTATCTATCTATACACATACACACATACATACACTAGCATGTCAGGTCACCTCAATGTATCTCTGACTCCGCACCACTCCCTCTATCTGCTCCACCCGCTCCCATCCCATTCCCACTCTGTTGTGTCCAGTCTGCGTCTATGACCATTTCTATGTCGACCATTCCCATGTTGACATTTTGAACCTGTCTGTCTACCTTTTGTCATGTCGACTTTCTTTCATGTTGACCCTCTGGTGTCGACCTTTTGTATCACAGCCAAGTAATCTCACCAATAGACTTTATTAAGATAGACAATTCGCACTGATCTCAAGAGCTGCCAGATGAGTCTAAGCAGAATATACTTATTTAAATTAAAGGATGCAGGAACTTTTTTTTTACGATTATCCGAGTCTTGCAAACACCCACATAAAATCACATTTAAGGGTGGCCTTCCATATACCAGAGTGAAAACGGAGTGCAACCAGGGCGATAAAAAACTACCAGTGTGCAGTGTGTACTAAGCCTTAACATTAAGGGTATGGTGTTATAAATATTAACTGTATTCATTTGTTATAAATAATTTTAGCAGAATTAGCATCAAATAGGACCTGTAACCCTAGGCTGAATTTTCATTGTTATTTTTTAAAAATATTTGCCTGTATTAGTTTAAGATTTACTGTTCCTCTCCACATTCTTCTATAATTAATATCAGATGATTCAGTGTAATTCCTTTGCTGTCAGGTAACCTCACACAGTCTCTCTGATCTACACTTTGGGCTGGACATACTACAGAGCTCACTGTCAAAAAATGTGAAGCCAGCGTGAGAAAGTCTGAAATGCTGGTTTGCTGCTCTACAAATCTGTGTGCCACACTTATAACACAAACTGGCATTGGTAACCTCATTATAAGAGGCTAATTAAGTTACAAGTCATGTGAGCGATGTGCCATCGGGACACTGGTAATAGCGGCACATATCAACCCCAAAATCGGGACCTGAATATTATTTGTACACTAAACAGAAATATAAGGGGTGCACATTCCATAGATTACACAGATCAATGACATGTAGGGATATGCTTTTCTCACAAGGGTGAGATGTACTAAGTCTTGGAGAGAGATAAAGTACCAACTATGGTGAGAGAGGTTGTCTCTCATCTGATTTACCCACATTCTGGTGGAAGCAGCTCCCTCCAAGGCAGGCTGGAGTGAAACCTGTGTGTTTTGCATTAGGTGTGGAATTCCCGGTTCTCACATTGACATAGACCCAGCTGGAATAATCACTGGAGCACAGGAAGGGTTTAAAACTCCCACACTCCTGATGCTCCTTGCACCTGATGCCGGACAAACTAGCCACGCGATAGGCCAGGGGGTGGTGGTTAGCATTAGAGCGCCAGGACCTGGAAGATCCACAGAAATTGTAGCTGCTGACTGTTAAGCACAAGGAGTGCTGAGACATTTACTTTTATATTTGTTTGCTTATTTTCTGTTCTGTGCCTGTGTGTGTCCAGGCCTATGCTCGCGTATGCTAAAATGCAGTGTTTGCTACCATTAAAAGCCACTGCTTTACCTAGTGCCTGACTGTCTGGATCCTCATTTCTTTACACCGTGTTACACAACCAATCAGCTCCTAACTGTCATTTTACAAGCTGTGTTTGAAAAATGACAGGAGCTGAATAGTTGGTACTTTATCTTTCTCCAAGGCTTAGTACATCTCCAGGTGTCTTCACTTTCTGAAAATGTTGAATTGCATTTGCCAACAGTGAGCTGAGCAAAGGACTAAAGAGGCCTAAAGGATAGTGATCTGGGCTTCAAATTGGATTATGAGTAAGTGGCGATGTCACCTCTATAATAACAATATTGTCTTTCACATTGTAACACAGAATAGTTGAGGGGCAGCTTTTAAAGTAGGGGCGGTATTTGTATTTAGGCATGTTTTATGATGCCTAATGGGTAGCATGATTCTACCTATATCATCAGCTATAGTGTTGCGGTGGTAATAGGGGGGCCAGAATGAAATAATTCCTTATTTTGGACCCCAGTGTCCACTGCTAACATATGAATTGTACTCATATTGGTCTTCATACTGCTAATACACAGGTATGGGACTTGGATGGGGAGCCACTGCTAGGTGTTTTTGATAGGCCAACACCTCTCCTTGGTGTCAGGTTACGGCCTAGGATCGGCCGTTACTCACCCCAGCGCCGACTTCCCCTGACTTCTCGAGCAGTCAGACGACAGTTGCGGCGGTGATGACATGCTGAGGATTATGCCTTAGGACTGCTTGGACTTCCATGTGCTGCTCCATGACTT
Source organism: Taudactylus pleione (assembly GCA_031769625.1). NCBI lineage: Eukaryota > Metazoa > Chordata > Amphibia > Anura > Myobatrachidae > Taudactylus > Taudactylus pleione. The sequence continues at coordinate 991,164 of JAUIMM010001983.1, read as the reverse complement.
GGTTACTGCGGTTGCCGTCATGGGCGCAGCCATGACAGTTTTCATCACCTGACTGATCCTTTACCCAATGGTAGCTTGGTTGCTGTCAGCTGACGCTGTCCTCCAATGGACTGCTACCTTAGGGTATATAACTGGGCTCTGGACAGCAGGATGTTGCCTCTACAACGTCTTTTCTTCTGGTGTATGCTTGCCATTACTACGTTCCAGGTTCCATGCCCCACTCTTGTCAGAGCTATTTCTAGTGCTCATCCACAGAGTGTGTACTTGCGCCTTTGGTCTCGTCAACATCCGGTACTTGTGGATGAGGAGGACATATATCCAGGCCCCTCGCCTCCGAACCCGGACCCTTGACTTCCAGCTCCTCAGCAGGAGATCTCCTTAAAACAAATGTGTCAGTTTGTACAGGCCAAATGGAAGCCACAGGATCTCAGGGTGCAGGGCGTTGCAATATATTCTCTCATATGGAGAATCAGGAGGCAGCACAACATCAGATGGCTAAATATCTCCAGGAACTTTCCGGGCAACTACTTTCCATCCAGTCGACCTTGGCCACTCTGCTTCCTCCTCCCACCATGTCTGTTTCTTCCAATCCTTCATCTCCAGCAGCACAACATCAGATGGCTAAATATCTCCAGGAACTTTCCGGGCAACTACTTTCCATCCAGTCGACCTTGGCCACTCTGCTTCCTCCTCCCACCATGTCTGTTTCTTCCAATCCTTCATCTCCAGTGAATCAGAAGTCTTGTGTTCAGTTGGCATCACCCGAGTGCTTTGATGGAAACCTTAGACGCTTCCGGGATTTTATTAATCAATGCGAGATCCAATTTGAGCGTCTGCCACAGAACTTTCCTATGTCTACTGTCGGTCGAAAGTGGCTTACATTATTTCGTTGCTGACTGGAACCACTTTGGATTGGGTCTCCCCACTATGGGAACGGGCAGATCCTTTACTTTCTAATTATGAACATTTTATTTCCTCCTTCAAAAGAATTTTTGATGAGCCGGGCCGCACTGCCTCTTGTGCTTCCTGTGCATACCCATCAAGTTTCAACCGGATCCTCTCTTAAGTCTCTTACTACCGATCAATTGATAGTTAACCCAGACCCCCGTTTGTCAGAACCATATCAAGATTTTTCTGATGTCTTTAATGAACAGGCTGAAGACAAATTGCCTCCCCATTGCTCTTGGGATTGTGGCATCGATCTCATTCCCGGAAAAATGCCACCCCGTGGTTGTATTTACCCTCTTTCGGTTCCAGATACCGCTGCTATGTCCGATTACATAAAAGAAAACCTTGCCAAGGGGTTGATCAGACCATCTTCTTCTCTTGCTGGGGACGGATTTTTTTTTGTAAAAAAAAAAAGACGGGGGTCTCAGACCCTGTATAGATTACCGTGGACTCAATCAAATCACCATTAAAAACAGATACCACCTGTCACACATCTCGGAATTCTTTGACCAGCTTCGTGGGGCATAATTTTTTCACTAAATTAGACCTCCATGGGGCCTACAACTTGATCCACATCAAGGCAGGGGATGAGTGGAAAACCGCGTTCAACACTTGGGATGGCCACTTTGAGTAATGCCTTTTGTGTTGTGTACCGCATCAGCTGTTTTCCAGGGTTATGTCAATGAACTTTACAGGGGTGTCCTCTACAAATATGTTGTGGTCTATCCAGGGGCGCCGAGAGGGGGGGAACGGGTACAGATTACCCGGGCCCGGGTTTCCTGAGGTGCCCGGGTCCGGCGCCACAAACCCACCCCTCCCTCACAGCAGCCCAGCACACAGCATGTGCTGAGCTGCAGTGGGAGACTGCTCGTGGCTGCTGAGTCTCCTATGCTTGTGGGGGGGGAGCAATCACGCTGATCGCACCCCCCCTGGCTTTGAGCAGGGCTGAGGGAGCTCAGAGCTTTTCTTTGTTTTTTGTTTTTTTGGGAAGGGGGTGTGGCTACGCCTCCCGCAATTACGCCATGACCCCTGTTACCCGGGCCCGCCACGGGTCTTGGTGGGCCTGGGTCAATCTTGATGACATTTAAATTTTTTCTGAGAACTAGCAGTCTCATCCCATGCTAAAATATCGATCGATTGGGCATGTCTGTCCGATGAGATATTTTCTAAGTTAAAATTTGGCGGCATTGGGCAGTGTATGCCCAGTTGTGGCTGACCGACAGATATTTCCCCTGTTACTTCAAAGGGGAGTGACAGGCAAATATCTCCTCCCCAGGGGAGGAGCACAGATATCAGGGCCAATACACTGTGAGATATCTCACAGAGTATGCCCGTGATATCTGCAAGGTGTCAGGCTGCCAGATAAAATGTCTGACGGTCTGACAGGCATTTTATCTGGCAGTATATGCCCAGCATTAGTGCAAAACCAGGTGTGTTATGCCCTTAATGTTATTGCAGCAAAAATGCTAATCATTGGCTACTTTGAAAAGCTGTAAGTTAGTAAATAAATGCCCTAGTCTGGTAGATGCAGGTTGTGGATTCCCTGTTTTTAGGTCATATTCTGTTATAAAGCTGATAAATTACAGTTTTTTTAATGGCGTTTCGGGAACAGATAAAACAACTATATTGGCTCAGTGAAGCCCATGATTATTTTTGCCAAACATCTTATTCTATCCAGCATGAAATCTACTATAGAATACTAATGATTCAGCATGCCAGGGTTTTCCAAACTGTGTTATTACAGACCATGTTTTAAGGATATCCATGCTTGAGTCTAGATGGTTAAATCAAATTAACTGAGGTACTAATTACATCACCTGTGCTCAAGCATGGATTTCCTTCAAATCTGGACTGTAATTGCTGAGTTTGGCAACCTCTACAGTATGCTACTGTATATATGCGCAGTAACATTGAATGGCTGTGACTGGACTAGCTGTCAATATATTTTTATATACAGTATTTTATATACAGGTGAACTGGAATAATGAGGCTGGAGGGAAATAGTGCACACAATCCACTAATACCATAGTGAATGGTAGGTCATATAGAAATGACCTTGGTAAAAAAAAAAACAGGGTCAATAAGTTTACTTGTATGAGGTGGTCATCATATCTAGGTGTGTCTTGCCTTCAGGAACTTTCCCATTTCATTCGAATTATATCCTGCTGCTGGAATACACAGTATGGGGTGAGCACAGCTAACATGATGCTTTGATTATATTTTCACTATTACTGGCAACAAATGGCCAATCCAGAACACTGAGCACCAGGATCAGTTACCAAGTGTTTGGTCACATTGGACAGATCTAAACGTTTGATTCTTGGCTGAGTGCAGTGACTGGTTCATACTGAGCTGACAATTACTAAATATCTATGAATGGATTTTCAGCCATTGACAAAAAGGTTAGATAACTTCCAATCAGCCAATTTTTGGCCATGCTGATCATTTTGGGGGCAGTGACATTATTATAGTGACATTATTATATACTGACTTTTTTAGAGTTACAGTATTTTGCACAATTGTTTCCACTTTCTTTATATCCTGTTGCATAGTCAGAAAATCATAACTGTATTGTAAAAATATACATTTTTGCTAATGGAGTAAATTGCAAAAAATTGTTAATTTATATATTACAACTTCCACAGGCTTATGGAATTATATTTTGATGATACTCTCATTTAGAAGACTTCTACAATGTAGCTGCTACCAGATGGTCACTTTTACTTGGCAATTTGCACGTTATTATCCGTATTATATCCCTGTTACCACTCCAGCCATCTGTCACTCCAGTTGTGTGACTCAGACTTTGGATTTGTAATTATCGCATGTTGCTAGTAGGACATTTGGATTTGGACAACTTAAGGCAGTGGAAAACAGCATGACAAGGGTTAATGTCTCCAGCATTCATGGTTGTTGTGAAATGTTACTGCTCCTCATTACTACATCATCTAAAAATGTAAAACTCATTCAATGCAGTGACAAAAGAATGGCTTACATGCCTTTTGAATAATGAAAGAAAATGTCTCTCGGAGAAGGAGAGGTCTTCTGAGAATCCTTTATGGTATAATTCACTTTATCGCTACAGAAAAATGTTTGTGCAGTGCTCAGTCCCCTTTCTATCATATAAGCATCCCTGTGCTGCTATCCCAGTGTCCTCACAATGTCATGGCATTGATTTTGTCTTCCCAGCACACATATGGATCCAGTTGTGAAACTGAGGGCCTGAAGACCCGCTCGCAAGTGGGTCGATGGTGGGGCACTGCGCACGCGCCCCGTAGCGAGTGAGAAATTCACTCGCTCCGGGGCTCGCTACAAACGGGGCGGCTGTAGATGTTGATCGACGGCTCGCCCCGTTTTGTTGGCGGGTTGGCTGGACAAACGGAGGTGTTCCTGAAGGAACGCCTGCCGTTTGTGGGCGACTCTACTGACATCACTCGTGATGTCAGTAGTGAGCTTCCTGCTCTATTAGAGCAGGAAGCTTACTGGGGCTTGCGGGAATGAGGCCCTACCACAAGGGTCTCGTTGCAAGCCCGATGGTCGCGACCATCATCTGGCCGCCCGCTAAAGCTGTGGGTGGTCACCCACAGCTTAGCGAGCAGACAGGAGGCCGGGTTAAAAAAAAAAAGGGGCCCCCCTGATTCAGAGCGAGCGCTCGCTTTTTGCGAGCGCATCTGAATCAGGCTCTGAGTTTTAATCCATAGCTCTGGCTTACAAATGTTCATATTAATATAAGCATACAGTTCCTTAGAACCTCTAATACAACAGATTTGATTAACTTTAGAGTGTTCTGTTTCCCCTGTTGCCCTTCTTTTGAAGTGTTCATGTTGTAGATATGTAGAAAATATATATTGTACTTTCTGGCCTTTGGGTAAGATGCTGCGGGACCGCGAGTGCTGCACACTTGTGTGCCCTGTCATTTGGGCAGTGAGATGTTGTTTGTCGATTAGACTACAAATGCTGTTCTATGTAAGTCATTCTTGTAAGAGGTTCGACATGAACTGAAGCGTTGACTTGGAATTGTGGCAATTCAATGTTCTAATTCAACAATAAAGTTATTTTTGCATCAATATAATTGTATGTTGGGTGGTGAGTGCCCTAGAGTCCGTAATATTGGATGAAGATTGAGAAATTATTATAAGGACTGAATCTAAAAAAACTGCATTCTTCCATAGAGAACTCCCGAAGGTAGGGAGGTGGGGGTGTCATGGTGTTTAAGGGGCTACACCTCAAAAACTATTGGAGTTACTGAGTTGAAATTTGGCATGGACGGGTAGAACCGTCGCCTGGTGCTGCTTGCCAAATTTCAGGGCAAAAAAATTAGGATTTGAGTGTAATCTAACATTTTCTCTGCCACTGTCAGTTAGGACCACTTTTTTGCTGTTGTCAATGGGGGATTTTTGGGATGGCATAAGTTAGGGTACAGAGCGAATTTATACTTGGGATTTATTTTATTAAGTAGCTATTGTACCAGGGTAGGTGCTTTTGAGGCACAGGTAGATTATAAAGTTAGTTTTAAAACTATTACCCCACAATTGCGCCAGTATACAGATAGGAAGCTTCAACTTGTTGCGCAGCCCCAGTAGGTGCCTCCAGCAGAGGGGTGTACTCAAAGTGGCTTCACTTGGGTGCACCAAGATGGCTGTCCTTTCCGTAGGATCTGGGGGGGGGGGGGTGCGGGGTGCAGGAGCCAGGGGAGGTAGCGGTCGTTAGCAGCAGCAGTGCGGGCGCCGTTGGTGCGGGCTCAAGGACCCGAGGGTGGTAGCGGGCATTAGCGGCAGACAGAAGCAGGCTAGGATTGGTAGGATCCGTGATTTCTGCATCTGAGTATAAATAAGACACAGAAGCATGGACAGGATCGGTGAGATCCGTCTTTGTTTAAAAAAAATTAAAACTGTAAAAAAAAAAAAAACCACGTGCCTCCCCTCCCAAAAAAGAACAACCAGCCCCGGGATTTGGAGACCCAGTACTGGTTGTGCTAAATACAGGGGACAAACAATCTAGGGTCCCCCGTATGAAGGGAATGCAGTGAGGAAGCCGACGGTTGAAATGCCGACCGCCGGCTTCCCTACTGTCTAATCCCGGCAGGGGTCTAATGATAGGCATTGAAATCCTGACGCTTATCATTATCCCTATGCCGGGAGCTCGACGCCCGGCATACCGAATGAAGGTAAGCCGGGCGGCGGGCGCGGACAGCTGTGGGGGGGGGTTAGGTTAGGGGCTCCCGGGGGGGGGACTTAGGGTTAGGCACCCCCCAGGAGTGTAAGGGTTAGGATAGGGGAAGGGGAGATTAGAGTTAGGCACCCTAGGGGAGGTTAGGGTTAGGCATCCTCCGAGAGACTTAGGTTTAGGCTGCAGGAATGGGGGTTAGGTTTAGGCTCTTAGGGTGGGTTAGGGTTCAGCACTAGGGGGGAGGTTAGGGTTAGGCACCCCTAAGGGAGGGTTAGGGGGGGACAGAGTTAGTTTTACTTACCTAAATCCCCTGTCATGATCCTCACTGCTGCTGGTCTTCCGGCGTCGGGATTTGAACCGGTCATGCGGCCGGTGGTCATACATACTAATTCCGTATGAAGCACAACCAGCACCAGGCTTTTCAGAACAGGTCCTGGTTGCCAAAATACAGGGGACAAATGACATACAGGTCCCCTGTATTAAGCGCAACCAGCACTGGGCTCTAAGCCGGTCCTGGTTCTGGAAATACAGGGGAAAAATGTGTACATCCCCCTGTATTATCCAGAACCAGCACTGGACTCTTTCTAGTGGGGGGTAATGCCACAGCCATTGGAGCCCTTTCACCAGGTGCCCCAGCCGAAGCATCACCCCTGACCGCTAGTCAGCCCAGGCCAGGGTTCCCTGGGGAGCTGGGGACCTCCCCATAAAGGGGTCCCCCTCTCCAGGACACCCCAGGCAGATAGCTGTCCCCGGCACCCCTGGGCGGTTGGTGTTGGGTTGATTGTGTAGTGTGGTGCATTTGTTAATAGTAAAAATATTGTCTTTTGCTGTGGAACTGCAGGACCCAGCAAGCCGCCCTCACATGCTGGTACTTGGAGAACCATAAGTACCAGGATGCGGGGCATTACAGGCCCACTGGTACTTGTAGTTCCACAGCAAAAGAAATATTAAAATAAACACAAGACACACACACCGCTGAAAGTAATATTTTATTAAAACATGCATGCACACACACATGTACACACTTATTATTATTATTATTATTAGAATTTATATGGCGCCACAAGTGTTCCGCAGCACCATACAAAGTACAAAAACAATAAGTAACCAGCGACATACAATACAATACAAAGCAGGACACGGACATGGATAATAAACTTAGCTATATTAGCGACCTTTACACCCACGTAAGCAGCCAAGTGTTAGTTGCCCTAGTGGGGAGTAAGAGATAAATGGAAATACAGTAGGGAGAAGCACAACTGGGTAGGGGGCCCTGCTCGAAAGAGCTTACATTCTAAAGGCACATGCACACCCTATCTCACATACTCACCTAGTATCCCTGAAGCCCATAGGTCCTCTTCTCTAGTAAAATCCATAGGGTACCTGTGATAAAAATCCTCCTTCTATGCGTGGATCACGTCCTCTTCATTCCATGTAGGCATCCCCAGGCTTGGCAAAAAAAACCAAAGTGCAAATACCCGGACCCACTTAGTACTGTACTGTAAGGACAGTACTACCCGAATAATGGCTCCGCAGCAGGATTTCACTACAGAAATCCCGGTGTGGGGCACTCATTGGCTGAGAGAGGCAAGCCTTCCTCCTCTCAGCAAATGAACAGTTCCCACCATTGATTTCAATGATGAGAACCGCAAAAGTGAGATTGCTGTCACTCACAAAATGGTGGAGCAGCTAATTCACAGAATTGTGTGCTCATTGGAATACACACATGCAGTCTATACAACTGAGGTCTGAGCAGTAGATAGAGCTGCACAGATGGGATAAGAGTGGAGTGGACGGGGGAAGAGACAGAGTGGTGTGGATTGGGAGAGATAGGTATGGAGAGGGGGGGAAGATTAAGCAGCACAGATGGGAAGGAGCCAAAGTGATGCAGATGGGTGGAAAACAGTTGTGCAGATGCAGGGGAGACTGAGTGGCAAGGTTTGGCAGAACAGAGCGACATGGATGGGGGTACAGAGTGGCATGGATGCGGGAAGACAGAGCAGCGCAGATGGGTAAAGACAGATTGGTACGGATGAGGGAATACAGACTAGCACAATGGGAGAACACACATAAGTAGGGATTGGGAAAGACAGATTGGTGCAGATGGGGGGGAGACAGAGTGCCATGGTTGGGGGGGGGCAGAATGGTGCAGATGGAGGAAGAAAGAGTGGCACAGATGAAGGGAAGACAGAGTGGTGTGGCTGGGGGGTAGGTAGTGGTGCAGATGGAAGGAAGCTGAGTTATGAGGGGCTGTTCAAATCAAAATTACAGCTTTCTGGATATGTCATATACCTAAATTATTGCTTTCTGGATATGACGTATGCTGAAATGGATATGACGTAGGCTGAAATGGATATAACATATGATGAAATGAATATGCCATATGCTGAAATGGATATGACGTATGGTGAAATGAATATGACGTATGCTGAAATGAATATGACGTATGCTGAAATGAATATGACATATGCTGAAATGGATATGACATATACTGAAATGGATATGACATATACTGAAATGGATATGACGTATGCTGAAATGGATATAACATATACTGAAATGGATATAACATATACTGAAAAGCACATGACAGTGCCAGCCAATCACAGCTCTCCTATATAAGCAGGGCTCCTGGGAAGGAAGAGCAGGAGTACAGTGTGGCAGAGCTGTAAAGTGGAGGTGAGTGCTAACACCATAGTCAGTGGTGTAATAACTTTTGCTGTGCTGATGATGTTAATGTAACACATAACTACTACTGCATATACTATTAGTTACAGCTGTAGATAGGAGACTGCCTCTTTTCAGCTTTTTTTTCCCTGTGAGGATTGAGCTCCTGCTGCAGGCAGGTTATGTATTAGTGTTACTTTCACTTTCCTTTCTGTCCTCACTCTCTTTCATAACAGCTCTTTCTTTACTCTCCTTTCTCTTCTTTCTCTATGTCTGATTTCTTGACAGTGCCCCAGGTCCCTGCTCGTGTTAGGGAGTGCCCTGACTCCCAGCAAGATGGCTCCTTCATAATCTAGCAGGTGGGGTAGGATTCTCCTTTTGTCTGGCAAGATGTACTGTTACTGCATGCAGGCTGCTGGGTCAGACAATCGGCAGTAGGCTGTGGTTTTCACACCCCACACGTGCCAAGCATTATTTTAACCATACCACCCAACTGTCCCACATTCAGCGGGTCAGTCCTGTTTTTTTGGGACTGTCCTGCTGTCCCGCCCGCGGGCTGCAGTGTCCCGCAGTTGGGGGGGAGTTGGGGAAGCATACACCGCTGCTCTGCATAGCAGAGCAGCGTGTACGCAGAGCGAGAATAGATGTGCGCATACGCACAGTATCTTTCTATTTCAGGGTCCATAGGGTATCCACAGGATACCTTGGGGTATAGGCAGATGACGTCAGACATTGGGCACCACAGAATTAAAGTTTTCAGTCTCCCAGGATGCACTGGGATCCCCCTCCTATACCCTGCCTACGAGCCAAGACAAACTAGTTTCGTAGGTGCACGGCTCGGAGTCGGATCACCATATAACAGAGGGGGGCTGTAATGGCCCCTGAAGTTCTTCAAGGCAGCTGTGGCTGTTCAAGATGAACTGAACTGCACGGCATAGACAGTCAGTACTGACATCTATGCTGTCGCTCCTTCACCCCGCCGACACCGGTACTGATCCGGGGATGCTGGTGGGTGTCTGGGGTCACAGCTAGTGGTGACCCCGGATTACCCGGACTGTGGCCGGATTCAAGGGGGCAGGTAAGTGGTTGGGTCCCTCGGATGGTACCCGCTGAAACACAGTCCTAAGTCCCCAGGCAGGGGGCTCCCTGGGGACTGGCTGCACGTGGAGCCAGGTATTACCTTGCGCTTCCACTAGACCACCAGGGACAGCGGGCCGCTGCTGAGCGGCAGAGGTCTGGCATCCCAGGGGTTAATTGCATGTCAGGGGAGAGCGCCTTCCCTGTCTCACAGCCGGCGCCTCCCCTGCTGCACAGTGGCTCTTCATAGCGGTCTGGCGGGCTGTGTCAGCGCTCCTCCCCCTGGCCCACCTCCTCTCTGCTCCTCGGCGGCCATTTTCTAAGAGTGTGCAAACACTGCTGTACGCTGAATACCAGTGGCATCGTGGTCCGGGTCCCCCCGCATACCTCTCCTGCGATTAAGGTCAGAGTATGCAGCACTGTTTCCTACCAGGCTCTGTGTCTGTGTAGTTGATCTCTTGCTGGTACTGCAGGTGATTTATTTCTGCATTGTATGTGACTAACTGCTAACGCTGCTGCCTGTACTTTCACTTCTGACTGTCAGACATTTTACTATCCCTGTTCTTCCTCTGCTAAAGCCCTTGCGGTGCGGTGTTGCAGGGTGTTCATTGCCTCACTGTAAAAGCATTTATCTGTGAGGGGAGTCACATACACTACGGGTATACAATCAGGAAGCCAGCTGCCGGAATCCCGACAGCCGGCTTCCCGACTGCTTTATCCCACGTTGAGATAAATGACCGGCGTCTATATCTAGACGCCTGTCATTTTCCCGATGCCCGGCATCCCGATCGCAGGGATGCCGGGCGACGTGAGCAGACAGCCGCGGGGGCGGAGGGTTAGGTTTAGGGTACCCGGGGGGACTTAGGGTTAGGCACCCCCCTGGGAGGGTTAGGGTTAGGCTAGTGTGAGGGAGGGTTAGGGTTAGGCACCCCCCCGGGGGACTTAGGTTTAGGCAGCGGGGAAGGGCGGGTTAAGGTTAGGCACTTAGAGGGGGTATGAGGGTTAGGCACTTGGGGGGGGGGAGGTTAGGGTTAGGCACCCTAAAGGAGGATTAGGGTTAGGGGGTTAGGTTAGTATTGAATATACTTACCTTTAGGACGATCGGGATTTCCAGTGCTGTCGGGCTTCCTTTGCCGGGCTCTGCTAATCTGTCGGCCTGCCGATGCCGGGAATCGAACTGCTGGCCATGCGGCTGCGAGATTTCATACCGATTCCACACTACGTTACACTCATCGGGCCAAATGTAATAGGGTGTTTAGAAAATGTGAGAGTTTAGCAGTAAACTCTCACATTTGTTGAGTTTTATCTTCAAAATGGGAAAACATCTGAATGAGATTTTAAATCGTGAGAGTTTTTTAAGTCTAAAGAAACATGCAAGTTCGCTCTGTTACTTTGTTTTTGGACTCTATTACATAGTTTAAAAAGTGTCAGAAACTCTCACTTTTCTAAACTCTCACCCTATTACATTTGGCCCATCATGTCTGAGAGTAAACGTGATTTTCCTCTTCAGCTAAAGTGTACCACATGTAATGTACCATTAGCGGAGGGTGATGGAAATACTGAGGGGTTATGTAGGGCGTGTTATCTTATATCACGTCCGATTTCTGTCACTGCGCCTGTGCAGGAACCTCCCTGGGCTTGTTTTGCTAAGGCACTTACAACCCTTGTGGGCCAGCTAGCGACTCCCCCTGTGTTCCCCCAGATGGGGTTATCACAGCAGTCGGTTGTGTCGTCACCCATGCAGGGGTTCCCCAGGCAGTTGATGGTACCCCAGTGTCTCCCGCTTTCACCCCCCCAGGTCTCGCAGGAGCCTGTGTGGGTGAATTCATTGTCCAATACGGTGCAACATCTGTCGGATGTTTTACAGGGGTAGTCATCATTGCAGCCTCCTAAGCGGCCTTTAGTTTTATACAGCTCAGTATGATGTTGTCTGATAACAATGAGATGTTTGACTTTTCAGACCAGGAGCCCCTCCGTACTAAGGAGGCAGAGTCTAAGTCTAAAGTCTATATACCTGGCCTTATATGGGCAGTCCGTGCGGCCTTGGTTATTGAGGATGATGATTCCCCCGTGGCTAAATCTAAATACGCCTTCTTTAAGGATATTAAGGGAGATGCCACAGTATTTCCTCTATCTGGTCAGTTAGTGGATCATTAAGATCATTTAGAGGAGGCGTGGAAAAATCCGGGTAAGCGGTACCAGCCTTAAAAACGTTTGGCCTTTGCATACCCCTTTGCGGATAATTATTTTTCCAAGTGGGAAACTCCTCTGCAAGTGGACTCTCATGTCACATGCCTTGTGAAGAGTGCTACATTGCCCATGCCCTCCATGTTCTCCTTAAAGGATGCTATGGATCGCAAGGTGGAAATATGCCTGAAATAAATTTATTCCCTTGCTGGGGGGCATCCAGAACCGGCTATGGCCGTGTGCTGGGTGGCCAGAGCCATGGAGTGTTGGGCTGATAGCTTGAAGGCGTCTATGGACACTAACTCTTCACCTGAGCAGGTGGAGTTAGTGGGTAATCTCAGAGACTCAGCCACGTACATTAATGAGGCAGCCTCAGATATAGGTCTCCTCACTTCCAGAATCTCCTCTGTAGCGGTGGCGGCTCGCCGCACCCTATGGTTGTGCTCTTGGAAAGCCAACACAAATTCAAAAAAGGTTTGGAATGCTTGCCTTTTAATGGACAGGTCCTGTTTGGCCCTGATCTGGACAAAATTGTGGCCACTCTGGCAGCAGCTAAGTCTGCGTGTCTGCCATCAGCTACAGTCCCATCAGGGTGGGGTCTTTGTCCTTTTGGCCCTATAGGGCCCTGGGTAAGTCCAAAGTATAGTCCTTTCCGAGACAGTCAGGGGCCAAGAAATCTGCCAAGCCTAAGAAGCAGGCTTGGAGTACAAGACATCCTGCTTCCAAGTCGGACGATAAGCCTTCCGCCTGACGGGATGGGCCTCTCCTTGGGGGACCCCAAAGTGGGAGGCCGGCTTCTTCAGTTCGCACAGTGCTGGTGTCTCACCACCATGGACACTTGGGTAAAAGAAGTGGTCTCTCGGGCGTATGCCCTCTCCTTCCGGCGGAGGCCTCCCAGCCGATTTTTCACCATGGGCTGTCAGTCGGATCAAGACAAAGCCCTGGTATTCCCGGAAGGTGTTACACTCTCTGCTCCAGGCTGGAGTTATAGTGGCGGTTCTGTTGTCCCAGAGGGGATCGGGGTATTACTCCAATCTTTTTCTGTTACAGAAACCCAATGGGTCTTACCGGCCCATCCTCAACCTCAAATCCCTCAAGACATTCTTGAGGGTTCCTCTGTTCCGGATGGAGACCCTGTGTTCCATCATTTTAGCGATGGAGCCTGGAGATTTTATGGTGTCGCTAGATATTCAGGACGCTTACCTGCATATCCCCATTGTTTCAGCACACCAACATTTCCTCAGGTTTGCAGTGGTCGACCAACACTTCCAGTTTCAGGCACTGCCCTTTGGTCTGGCCACGGCACCTTGAGTGTTTACCAAAGTTATGGCAGTCCACTTGCGGATGCAGGGGGTCCGCTTGTTGCCCTATCTGGACGACCTCCTGTTGTTGGCAGGGTCTCCAGAGATACTTCAGTGCCATCTGCAACTGACAGTCTCTGTGTTGCAGACTCACAGCTGGCTGGTAAACTGGAAGAAGTCCTCCCTGGTTCCCTCACAGAGGATGCTCCATCTCGTAGCCCTGTTTGGACAGAGGATCTTTGTGACAAAGGAAAAGATCTCTGCATTACAGGCAAAAATACACAGTTGCCTGCAGAGATGCCGGGTGTCTAATCACTCGGCGATGAGGTTACTGGGATCCATGGTGTCGATGTTCGACATGGTGGAGTATGCCCAGTTTCACTCCAGACCTCTGCAGAAGTTGATTCTCTCCAGATGGAATGGGTTATCCCATCGGCTAAAGACACAGACAATGGTGCTTTCCCCGGAGGTACATCTGTCTCTGGCCTGGTGGCTGCACACTGCTCACCTGAACAAGGGGCACCCCTTTTGGATTGCGGACTGGATCCTTTTGACAATGAACGCCAGTCTCCGAGGCTGGGGAGCGGTGACTGGTCCGCACTTCTTCCAGGGAAGGTGGATGCCAGCAGAATCTGCACTTCCGATAAACAGCTTGGAACTTCGGGCAGTATTCAAAGCACTCCAGCAAGCAAGACATGTCCTGCACGGAAAAACCGTGCAGGTGTAGTCAGATAATGCCACCACAGTGGCTTACATAAACCGCCAAGGAGGGACCCACAGTCAGGTGGCCCTGACGGAGGTGTCCCGCATTCTAGCTTGGGCGGAAGGCAATCTCCCTGCCATATCGGCAGTGTTCATACCAGGAGTCCTCAACTGGGAGGCAGACTTTTTCAGCCTTCAAGACGTGCATCCAGGAGAATGGTCTTTTGACCAGGAGGTGTTTCAACTCCTAGTGAACAAGTGGGGCCTTCCAGGGATAGACCTCATGGCCTCCCGACACAACAACAAGCTACCTGTGTATGGGTCAAGAACAAGAGATGCAGAGGCACTTCTGGTCAAAGCTCTGTTGGTCCGGTGGACCTTCCAGTTTGCGTACCTCTTCCCTCCGTTCTCCCTTCTTCCTCGAGTGATTCGCAAAAATTCAAGCAAGAAGGTGGCATGCTCCTGCTGATAGCTCCAGCTTGGTCCAGACGGCGCTGGTACTCAGATCTTCAGAGCCTCTCCTTAGACACTCCAATGCTGTTGCCTCTATGTCCGGACCTGTTGTCTCAAGGTCCTTGCAATTTCCCGGACCTGGATCATCTGTCTTTGATGGCGTGGCTGTTGAGACTTAAGGTCCAGGAGTTTTTCCAGCTCTGTACACCATGCTCGGAAGCCTGCGTCTGCAAGAATTTACAATCGTGTATGGCATACTTTCTTTGAATGGTGTCACCCTAGAGCCTATGATCCTGAGGTGTTCCGAATATCCAGGGTGTTGGCTTTCCTGCAGGTGGGCTTAGATCACGGTCTTCGCCTTGCTTCTCTGAAGGTGCAGGTTTCTGCCTTGTCAGTGTGGTTTCAGCGTAGCATTGCTACTCTTCCTGATGTCCGCACCTTTCTGTAAGGTGTACTTCGTGTTCAGCCTCCCTTTGTTCCTCCAGTGGCTCTTTGGGATCTTGCTGTGGTCCTGAGGGCTCTCCAAGGACCGCAAATTTAAACACTGGGATCAGTGGATTTGAAATGGCTTACAGCTAAGACTGTATTTCTTCTGGCCATTGCTTCGGCCAGAAGGGTTTCAGAATTGGGGGCTCTCTCATGTCGGCCTCCCTTTCTCATTTTTCATAGGGACACTTGCCCTGGTTTTCTCCCAAAGGTGGTATCTAGTTTCCACATTAACGAGGAAATCATAGTGCTGGCCTTTAATTCTCCAGACCTCTCGGTAGGTGAGGCCACCTTAGACGTAGTACTGGCTCTAAGGATTTATGTTGACCGTACCAATTCTTTTATGAAGTCGGACTCCTTGTTTGTCCTTTATAGCTTCTGTAAGAAGGGTTGGCCTGCCACTAAGCAAACTTTGGCAGGATGGATTTGCATGGCTTTCTGAGTCTTATATTCATGAAGGCCTTCCTGTTCCATCCTCTGTTATGGCTCATTCCACTAGGTCTGTGGGTCCTTCGTGGGCAGCTCTACGTGGTGCCTCTGCTGTTCAGTTTTGCAAGGCAGCCACGTGGTCTTCTGTCCATACCTTTGTAAGGTATTATGCATTCGATACCTTCGCCTCTCAGGATACTTCCTTTGGGCGGTGGATTCTCCTTTCAGCACAGGAGCGTCCCCACCCTTAAAGGATACTGCTTTGGGATATCCCCAAGGTATCTTGTGGATACCCTATGGACCCTGAAGTAGAAAATATGAGTTATGGTAAGAACTTACCCTTGTTATCTCTATTTCTACGAAGTCCATAGGGTTCCGCAGGACTCCCGCCCTGTCTCACCTGTACTGCAGGTGAGACAGGTTTTTCCATCTCCTTCTGGTGAGAATGTGATTCTTATGTGTTCCAGACTTTTTCTCCTCCTCTGGCCTATGGCTTGTTACATAACTGGTTTGCCTTGGCTTGGGGGCGGGGTATAGAAGGGGCATCCTGGGAGGCTGAAAACTTTAACTCTGTGGTGTCCTATGTCTGACATCATCCGCCTATATCCCAAGGTATCCTGTGGAACCCTATGGACTGGGGTCCCCCTTCTATACCCCGCCCCCGAGCCAAGGCAAACCAGTTATATAACAAGCCATAGGCTGGAGGAGGAGAAGAAAGTCTGGAACACACAAGAATCACATTCTCACCAGAAGGAGATGGAAAAAACGGTGACCAGAACAAAGCCCATCTGCAGTACAGCTGTGACAGGGCGGGAGTCCTGTGGGACCCTATGGACTTCGTAGAAATAGAGATAACAAAGGTAAGTTCTTACCATATCTCATATTATTCACAGTACGGGGGTAAGTCTGGGGACAGCCCAGCATCTCGGAGATGCTGGGCACGCCCCTTAGCAATGTAAACAAGGCGTGCCACTAAGTCATGCCCTTTTTTCACATAGGTCACGCCCCTTTTCAGGAACGCTTCGCCACGTGGATGTCCCGAGTGGAACTCTGCAAAAATTGTGAGGTATGTTATAACACTTACATGGCTTTGTGTGTTTATTTAGTGCATATACTGTATAGGTACTGTATGTGCATGTCTACATGCAATTCTATGTATAGGGCTTTATATTGTGTATGTATGTATTCTGTCGCTGCCAACTTGTGTGGCAGAATACATACATACATACAGGGCCGTAGAGAGCCTGGCCGGGAACGGATAAAGGAGGGGGCATGGCCTAATCGCGAGATGCATGGCCACGCCCCCTTGGAAAAACACAAAAATATATCAGCCCAGTGCTAAGCAGGGGGGGCGCGATCAGTGTGATCGCTCTCCCCCACAGCCATAAGAGACTGTTCTGGCTGCTACAGCAGCTGCAAGCAGTCTCACACTGCAGCCCAGCACAAGCTATGTGCTAAGTTGCTGTGAGGGAGGGGGGGGGGCCATGCCGGGCCCCTCTAGCAAGCCCAGGCCTGGGTAAACTGTACCTGCTCCCCCCCTCTCGGCGCCCATATATACAATACATACATACACAATATAAAGCCCTAGACATAGATTTGTATGTAGACATGCACATACAGTACCTATACACATAGTTGCCTACCCTCCCGATTTTAGCGGGAGGCTCACGGTTTTTAATGAAGCCTCCCGCTCCCCCGCAAAGTATACTTCAACTCCCGGTTTGGGAGCGGGACCAGCGGGGGGACGTCATTACGGCACAATATTTTACTTAAAAGCCGGCCACCACGGGGTTATGGGTAGCGGTGGCCGGCGCTAGTGAGAAGTGCGCACACAGAGTGTGCTTGGGCGCGACAGCGGTGGCGGGCGGAGCCTGTAGCAACGCATGTGTCGGGCATCTATGAGCAGCCACATGGAGACTCAGACCACACACCAGTGTCTGGCTCCAGCGGCAATGGCCGTAGCAGCGGATCCCTCCCCCTCTCCTACCTGCACATGGGAGCCACGGCGAGTGAGACATGGTGGAGGAGTCCTGTCGGAGCTGCAGAGAAAAGCTCTGGTCTGGTGGAGACAGCGCTGTTCGGTGGAGAGGCTGGAGAAGTGCACGGGCCCAAGGTGAGTGCACTAACCTGTGAGTGTGTAAATGTATGTGTGTGAATGACTGGATGTGTGTGTGAATGTGTGTGTAGGGCATCTAGTAATGTGAATGTGGTAGAGCAGAGATATATTAATGTCAGTGGGGGATCTAGGGTGTCAGTTTATAGGAATATATACACCCATGGGTGGAGCTAGACACGCCCTTTCGGCAGGACATGCCCCCTCAACGTCGCGCGGCGCAGTGCATTCTGCTGCAATCTCCCTGAAAGTATTTTTCAAAAGTAGGCAAGTATGCCTATACAGTATATGCACTAAATGAACACACAAAGCCATGTAAGTGTTATAATAATGCTGTGCATGTATGGGGTGTGAAAACTACTGCCGATTGTGGCAGACTATAACCCTCTGACCAGCAGCCTGCATACAGTAACAGTACATCTAGCCAGGCAATAGGGAGATCCTCCCCACCTGCTGGATTATGAAGGAGCCATCTTGCTGGGAGTCAGGACACTCCCTAACATGAGCAAGGACCTGGGGCACTGGCAAGAAATCAGAAATGGAGAAAGAAAGGAAAGGAGAGTAAAGAAAGAGTAGAGATGAGAGAATGAGGACAGAAAGGAAGTGAAAGTAACATTAATACATAACCTGCCTGCAGCAGGAGCACGATCCTCACAGGAGAAAAAAGCTGAAAAGAGGCAGTCCTATCTGCAGCTATAACTAATAGTACATGCAGTAGTAGTTATGTGTTACATTACCATCATCAGCACAGCAAAATTTATTACACTACTGACTATAGTGTTAGCACTCACCTCCACTTTCCAGCTCTGCCGCACTGTATAAGTAAGAGGGGTGGGCCACGCTTCAAATTATTATTTATATTATTATCATTTATATGGCGCCACAAGTGTTCCGCAGCGCCTTACAAAGTAGATAGACAAATAAGTAACCATTGACTTACAATACAATACAATACAATACAGGACATGGATAAACATTGGTATATTAGCAACCTTTATGCCCGCATAAGCAGCCAAGTGTTAGTTGCCCTAGTGGGGAGTAAGAGATTAATTAAATTACAGTAGGGAGAAGCACAAGAGGGAAGAAGGCCCTGCTCGAAAGAGCTTACATTCTTTAAGGGAGGGGAAGATAAACAGGAGTGACACAGATGGGGTAGGCGGGGAGAAAGGAAGATGTAGCAGCAAGTTAGGATGAGAGCTGGAAGGCTTTAATAAAATAGTGGGTCTTAAGAGCTCATTTGAAAGATTGTAGAGAGGTGCAGAGTCTGATGAGGAGAGGGAGAAAGTTCCAAAGGTGAGGAGCAGCACGGGCAAAATCTTGGAGGCGGGAGTGGGCGGACAGAAGAGTGAAGGGAGATGAGATCAGAGATGTAAATGGGAGAGGAATGGGTGAGGGCTTTGTAAGTGAGTGTGAGAGCCTTGAATTGGGTTCTGAAAGGGAAGGGGAGCCAGTGGAGAGCTTGCAAAAGAGGGGAGGCAGATGTAGAGCATTTGGAGAGGAAGATGAGCCGAGCAGCAGGATTGAGCACGGACTGGAGAGGAGAGAGATGGGATTTGGGGAGGCCAGCTAGGAAAAGGTTACAGTAGTCCAATCTGGACATGACGAGTGAATGTACAAGGGTTTTGGTAGCATCCTGGGTGAGAAAGGGTCTGATCTAGGAAATATTCTTGAGATGGAAATGACAGGACTGCGAGAGGTGCTGAATGTGTGGTTTGAAGGAGAGGGAAGAGTCCAGGATGACTCAAAGACAACGCACTTTGGGACTAGAATAGATAGTTATGCCATCTATTAATAAAGAAATAGTGGGACATGATGTTATGTGGGAGGGTGGGAAGACTATCAGCTCAGTCTTAGACATATTAAGTTTGAGAAATCGCTGGGACATCCAGGAAGAGATAGCAGAGAGACAGAAATACGAGTCAGTAGAGAGGGGGAAAGATCAGGTGAGGAAAGGTAGATCCGAGTATCATCAGCATAGAGATGATAATGGAGGTCAAAAGAGCTGATGAGTTTACGTAGAGAAGAACTATAGAGAGAGAACAGGAGAGGTCCAAGAACAGAACCTTGGGGAACACCTACTGTAAGAGGCTGTGGGGGGGAGAAGTCATCATGAGAGGAAACAGAGAA
Organism: Taudactylus pleione; assembly: GCA_031769625.1. Taxonomy (NCBI): domain Eukaryota; kingdom Metazoa; phylum Chordata; class Amphibia; order Anura; family Myobatrachidae; genus Taudactylus; species Taudactylus pleione. The sequence goes on along the minus strand of JAUIMM010001983.1, from coordinate 971,505 downwards.
GGAACGTTCAGAGAGGTAGGACAGCCAGGAGAGAGCAGTGTCACGTAGACCGAGGGAGTGAAGGATATGCAGCAGTAGAGGGTGGTCCACAGTGTCAAAAGCAACAGAGAGGTCAAGGAGAATGAGCAGGGAGTAGTGGCCCTTGGATTTGGCAGCAAGGAGGTCATTGCTGACTTTTTTCTGAGGGCAGTTTCAGTGGAGTGGAAAGAACGAAAGCCAGACTGAAAAGGGTTAAGGAGGGAGTGGGAGGAAAATAATGTGGTGAGGCAGTTGTAAACTATACGCTCAAGGAGTTTGGAGGCAAAAGGGAGGATCGAGATTGGTCGTTAGTTAGAGAGAATGTTAAGATCAAGGTTAGGTTTTTTAAGAATGGGGGAAACAAGGGCATGCTTGAATGCAGAAGGAACAGTGCAAGTAGAGAGGGAGAGATTAAGGAGGTGGGCAAGTTGGGAGCAGGTAGGGGAGAGGTAGCGGAGGAGGTGGGTGGGGATAGGGTCAAGGGGAAAGGTGGAAGGGGGGAGGACTGGATAAGGGCCTTAACTTCCTTTCCAGTCACAGGGGAGAAGGATGTCAGAGTCTGTAAAATGGATGGGGAGGGGTGATCCGGGAAAGGAGGAGGTGGAGAGCTGGGGGACTGGTTGGGTATGATGTCCTGACGTATGGAATCAATTTTAGATGTGAAATATGTAGCAAACTCAGTGGAAGAGAGCAAGGAGGGGAGACGAGTAGGGGGTGGGCAGCGGAGGGAGTTGAAGGTGGAAAAGAGGCTCTGGGGATATGAGGACAGGGAGGAGATGAGATTCTTGAAAAAATGACTGTTTAGAGAGGGAAAGGGCAGCACTGTAGGATGACAGCATGAATTTGAAATTGAGAAAATCTGCCTGAGAGCGTGATCTTCTCCGCTGTCGCTCGGCAGTTTGTGAACATTTTTGCAGGTATCTGGTGCATTTGGAATGCCAGGGTTGAGGTGTGGATTTGCGAGGGTGAGTAGTGATCGCCGGAGCAACAGAGTCAAGAGCAGAAGTAAGGGAGGCATTGTATAGGGAAGCAGCTTGTTCAGCGCAGGAGAAAGAGAGGATAGGGGAGAAGTGAGTCAAGTAGGGAAGAAGAGAAAGCAGTGTCGATAGCTTCAATGTTACGCTTAGTGATGGTGGTTTTCGGAGGTAGAGGAGGGGAAGGAGAGAGGGATAGGTTAAAAGAGAGGAGGTGATGGTCAGAGAGGCGGAATGGGGAATTGGAGTAGGCAGAAATATCACAACGGTGAGTGAATACCAGATCAAGCAAATGCCCACTCGCATGGGAGGGTGAGGAGGTCCATTGGGAGAGTCCAAATGAGAAAGTGAGGGTGAGTAGTTTGGAGGCAGTAGATTCTGTGGGGATATCAATAGGAATATTGAAGTCACAGAGGATAATAGAGGGAAGGTCTGAGGAGAGAAAGTAGAGGAGTGATGGGGTGAGGATGGGGGACTGGCAGGAGGTGGTATGAGAAGTGGGCAGGTTCAGCAACGTGATATTAACAGGAGTACCAATGCCTGCAGGTAGAATATGAGGAATAAGGTGTACACGTGCACTCCTGCTGAGTGTGTGTGATACGATGGTGTGGGGGAATTGGATGGGGAGCGGGGGAGGGCAAGGGGTATGTGGGGAGGGGAGATGGAGAGGAGAGGGGTGTGTGTATTGGGGCTAAATGGAGGCTATGTTAGTGGGTGTGTGGGTGAGAAAAAATGAGGCAGACAGTAAGTGTGGAATCCAACCTGTTTTATTCGGTAAGACACAGTGCTTCCCTTGGTGGTTCCGTTATGAGGTGTGGGGATGAGCAGATGGCACTGTGCGATCCTTGGTTGGGGAGTGGGTAGACCCTTTGTGGGGGCTCCTATCCATGCGGTCCTTACTCCTGCATGTTCCCCTGCTGGACCTATGGTCTCAGTCTTCCGGAACCGGGATGCATGGGGTGTTGTTCAAGTCCTGTAGCTTGTGCAGTTGGCGGCGTCCCGCACTGTCTCTGGGACCTGTTTGACCTACTGGTAGGTGGAGAGATGTCTGCGCTGCTGTGCAGCATAAGCTGTTGTCCCAGATGCTGGCCAGGTGTTGTGTTGCACCTCTGCGTGCCCGCGGGATGCCTGGCAGATGGGCACCCGTCGATGTCCTGCTGTGGGCTGTAGAGTGATGCAGAGAGCTGCGGTGTGGTGCTGCCCCATGGTCCCGTGGGATCAGTCTACTGTGCTGTATGCTCTGCCAGGGCGGGAAAGTGGGACCCAAGGTTTGCCGGTTGTACAGTGCTGGATCCTCTGCGGCCTGGATTCGGTGTAGCAATAAATGGTTGATTAAAGTTCTTGTAGTGGTGGTGAGTGTGGGTGGCTTGATCTCCAATGTGTTTTGGCCTCGGAGTCCTTGAAATAGGCCCCGAGGTCGCCCTGGCAGTGCATACAGCACAGTAGACTGACCCCATGGGACTGTGGGGCAGCACCACACTGCGGCTCCCCACATCACTCTACAGCCCACAGCAGGAAATCGACAGGTGCCCATCTGCCAGGCACCCCGCGGGCTCGCAGAGGTGCAACGCAACACCTGGCCAGCATCTGGGACCACAGCTTACGCTGCATAGCACCACGGACATCTCTCCACCTACCAGTAGGTCAAACAGGTCCCAGAGACAGTGCGGGATGCCACACTGTACTCCTGCTTTTCCTTCTCAGCAGCCCTGCTTATATAAGAGAGCCGTGATTGGCTGGCACTGTCATGTACTTTTCAGCATATGTCATATCCATTTCACTATATGTCATATCCATTTCACTATATGTCATATCCATTTCACTATATGTCATATCCATTTCAGCATATGTCATATCCATTTCAGTATAGGTCATATCCATTTCAGTATAGGTCATATTCATTTCAGCATACATCATATCCATTTCAGCATACGTGATATGTCATATCCATTCCAGCATACGTCATATCCATTCCAGCATACGTCATATCCATTTCAGCATAAGTCATATCCATTTCAGCATAAGTCATATCCATTTCAGCATAAGTCATATCCATTTCAGCATAAGTCATATCCATTTCAGCATATGTCATATCCATTTCAGCATATGTCATATCCATTTCAGTATAGGTCATATTCATTTCAGCATACATCATATCCATTTCAGCATACGTGATATGTCATATCCATTCCAGCATACGTCATATCCATTCCAGCATACGTCATATCCATTTCAGCATAAGTCATATCCATTTCAGCATAAGTCATATCCATTTCAGCATAAGTCATATCCATTTCAGCATATGTCATATCCATTTCAGCATATGTCATATCCATTTCAGCATATGTCATATCCATTTCAGTATAGGTCATATCCATTTCAGTATAGGTCATATTCATTTCAGCATACATCATATCCATTTCAGCATACGTGATATGTCATATCCATTCCAGCATACATCATATCCATTCCAGCATACGTCATATCCATTCCAGCATAAGTCATATCCATTTCAGCATAAGTCATATCCATTTCAGCATATGTCATATCCATTTCAGCATATGTCATATCCATTTCAGCATATGTCATATCCATTTCAGCATATGTCATATCCATTTCAGCATAAGTCATATATATTTCAGCATAAGTCATATATATTTCAGCATAAGTCATATCCATTTCAGCATACGTCATATCCATTTTAGCATAAGTCATATCCAGAAAGCAATAGCTTAGGTATATGACATATCCAGAAAGCTGTAATTTTGACTTGAACGGACCCTTATACCGAGTGGCATGGATGCAGGAAGACATGGTGGCGTAAATGGGGAAAGACAGATTGGTGTGGAAGAGGTAATAAAGAACTAGCACAGTTAGGAGACCACACAGCAATAGGGATTGGGGAATATAGAGAAGCATGGAGGCACAGATAGTGTTCATGTATAGACAGAGTATGATAGTTTTAGAAATTAGGGAGCTGAATGTGTATTCTGAATGAGATGGATGTATGGAGTGAGAAGGTTGTTGGAACCCAATGGGATTGCTTTGGTGAATGAATGGGAAGATTGTGGGCATGGAGTGGGATGGGTGTGCCACATACCTGCATAGACTGCATGTGTGTATTCCAATGAGTCTCACTCTGAGAGAGTGCTGAATCTGCAATTAACCAGAGGGTGTGATGGCATACTATATCTGTATTGCAGAAGGAACACAGAATTTCATTGCTTTTTTTTAAGTTTGAGTGCTAGAAATTCAGTAGGTTTTGTGAAATTTCAGATCATGTCTAAGAAGCCTTAATGGAACCTGCCTCTCTATTTCTTTATCCATATTCCCCCCCATCTCTCTCTCTCCCCTCTTGCCCCAGTGTCTCTTTCCTTTGTCTCTCACTCCCCCCCTCGTCTTTTACCCTATTTTCTCTCTTCCCTACTCTGTTTTTCTAATTAAGTTCCGGAAGTGTGATCAGCAATATTACCAATATATCATTGCAAGTCGTCATAGGTGGATATCAAATTATCGATATCAACAATACATATATGAAGACAGAATGCTGGATGTGACTTCCAGAGCACCTGAAAGCGGGATCAGGGTGAATTGTTAAGGGAGGTGGCAATGGTGTCTGCTGTCTGGGGAGGTGGGAATCAGGATTGGATTGTGACCGTCCAGCTATGAGGGGGCCTGGCAAGTAGATGTCCTGTCAGACAGCAAGTGAGAGCTGTAAGGGGAGGTGGTTGATGACTACAGTGAATGGTATTCAGTACTGGAAATGCAGTCTTGCCTTTCCTGAAGGGAGAATCTGGTCATGGAGAAAAGTGTCCTTTGTTGCTATGGTATAGGAAAAAGACTGAAAGATCAGCAAAAACAAGATTTTGTTTATGGAAATGGACATATTTGAATCATCTAGAAGGGTTGAACATTGCATATATATGATAGGTTGCCTTATTTTAGGCAATGCAGCAGGGCTTTTCAGAAGTGAGCCAAGATTGCTCAAGTTCTCACTTTTAACCATAATTTTGAAAAAAAAAGTCCCAATACTTATCATCTTGTAAATTATACAGGAAATCACAGGAAAATCACAGGAAAATTATAAACTAAAACGTGCCTATATAATGATGCATTTATTTACTGTTTCAGACAATCACAAAGAAATGTGACTGTGATATTCCTTAAGCTTTTCTAGCGTCCTACAAAATTCCATAGAAGATGAATGTAGAAAGGGGATGATTTGTGAATGCATAAAATATGTAATTGTGCTGTGTACAATTTATTGCTAGTATACGACCCTCAAGGGGTTTCACTTTTAGAACTTTTAAATAGAATCTTCAGTTATGCCAAATGCATACAAACATAGTTTGCAGGGATGATATATACATTCAGCATTAATTCAGATTATATGTATTTAGTTTGGAATCGGTTGAATTACCGCCGGACGCAAGTATTTACTAACCTAACCTCCCCCCCAACCCTAACCTTCCCCCCAGTGCCTAAACCTAACCCCCCCCTTCCCCGCCACCTAAACCTAAGTCCCCCGGGGGGGTGCCTAACCCTAAATCCCTAAACCCTAAATCCCCCCCCGGGGGTGCCTACCCTAACCCTCCCTTCTCCTAGCCTAACCCTAACCTCTCGGTGGGGTGCCTAACCCTTAGTCCCCCCGGGAGCCCTAAACCCCCCCGTGGCTGTCCGCGCCCGGCGGCCAGCATCACTTCGATCGGGATGCCGGACGCTGGTCTCCCGGCGTCGGTAAAATGACAGGCGTCTAGATTTAGACGCCTGTCATTTAACCATCGCCAGGATAAAGCAGTCGGGAAGCTGGCCGTCGGGATTACGTCCGCCGGCTTCCCGACTGCATACTTTTAGTTTACTAGAGCAAACATTTACCCAGTACATACAGTCTTATTTCGGTGTTATTGGAAAAATACCCCCAATAAAGGTTGTGATAAACTTATTTAGCAGTTATTCTGGAAAAGCTAATCAGCAGGGTGCTAATCTTGTTATAAAGCTTGGCCTATATCTATTTTTCCTACCTCTCCTTCTCATCTCCCAAAGGCAAGGTTAATTAAGAAGGAAAGTACGATTAATCCTCCTGTGCAAATAAGATGGCTGTATGTACTTTTATAGGGTGATGACTGTATGCATTTTATATAAATTTATAGGATGTTTCAACACATCTAACTGAGCATTCACCACTTCTTATTTAAACAATCTTGCTTTGAAAAACGAAGTCTAATCTACAATTTGCACTAGTTTAAAATTAAATAGACGTGATGACATAGGAGAGAATTTGTGCTGCACTGGTCCCCACTTCCCTGTTTTGTACATGACCCGTACTGTTTGCACTTTGTGTGATGCAGTGAATCACTGTATCATGAGTGTACAGTAACAGACAGGAGTTGTGCAATGTCTGTAGATTACCTCACCTTTCTATATAAATTGCACAATGTTCCTGAGTTCTATCTAATAGACCTTAATAAATTGATATATCTTTGTATCAGGAAGTAGTCTGCATCCCGGCGTGCAGGATGCAGACTGTCTAAATACCGGCGCCGAAATCCCGACAGCGCGGGCATCTCGAAGATAAGCATCAGCAGTTAGGGACCGACCGCCAGCATCCCAAAGGTAAGTATTGGCAGTTAAGGGAGAGTTAGTGTTAGGTACCAGGGAGAGAGTGTTAGGTTTAGGGTGTGGGCAGGGCCGTAGAGAGCCTGGCCAGGCCCAGGTAAAGGCAAAAGGGGCATGGCCTAATCACAGGAGGTGTGGCCATGCCCCCTTGAAGAAAAAAGAAAAAGCGTTGCGTGCCGGGGAGGGGGACGCTGTTCACCCTTCAGCCCGGCGCTAAGCAGGGGGGGGTGCAATCAGTGTGATCGCTCACCCCCACAGCCATAGGAGCAGCCCAGCACAAGCTGTGTGCTGAGCTGCTGTGAGGAAGGGGGGGGGGTGATGCCGGGCGTGGGCCCCGCCGGGCCCCTCTAGCAAGCCTGGGCCTGGGTAAACTGTACCCGCTCCGCCACCGCTCTCGGCGCCCATGGGTGTGGGGCGGGGAAGCTTAGGCTTAGGCGCCAAGGGGAGAGGTTAGGTTTAGGCACTGGTGAGGGAAGGTTAGGGCAGGGGTTAGTGCTAGCATACTTACCTATGGGTGTAGGGATTCTGACGGTCTGGATGCTGCTGTTGGTATTCTAGCCAGTGGCATCCCGACCGCCGGCAATCCATACCCAACTTCTTTGTATCATGTTGTGCTTACCCAACAGATCAATTCTGTACCACTATATCTAAGCAATAGCAGTGTTATAGTGTACACACAAAAATATATGTAGCTAAATGTATCAAGTTTTACTTGTTGGTTGAGGAGTTCTCTGCGCTGCCTCAGATCCATAGAGCAGCAGAGCCGGTGGTCTCTAGGACCCGCCATGGCTCAGCAGGAGGCCTGACCTCAGACATGCTCTACTCAGCATGTGCACCCTGTCGGCGCCTCTTTGCTCCTCAGTGTTCTAGAAGACTGGATGTGCATTTTGGGACTGCAAGTACCCTATACCACCACCATTATTACTAAAAGGCATATACCACTAACCACCGGGGCATACACCACCCTGCCGCCTGGTGCACTACAATACCCACTAATACCCTTAAGCTCCAGTAATATTTTTGTACCTGTTCATCCTTGTGTCGCTATGTCACCTTGTTGTTCTACCTGGTTAAATAAACCTAAGGCCTGGTTAAGCTGTACCACATGTGGACCATACTTACCTACTTTCCAGGAACTACTGAAGATTCTCGATTTTTGGCGTAGTCTCCTTGGCTCCCGAAAAGTGGTGCCCCTCGCACATCCCAGCCATTTCCTAGAGAAGTGGACATGATGGGGAGAATAATATCTGAAATTTTGGACCATAAAGAGGGAGGCTGGGGCTATAGATGTGATTCTATGCTATTTGTGTAATTTTGTCCCCCGTCCCCCATTCGAGCAATTTGTGGCATGTTGACACAAGGGGTGGGGCCTAATGATGTAAATAGTCCGGCCCTGCCCCCATCATCTGCCACCTTTTATCTAGGAGATTTTTAAATGAGGCAAGTATGGTGTGGATTAACCGCCACCAGCATCTCTGCTGCGCAACGCACTTAACGTTCTGTACACCCATAGCCTAGTGAACTCCCAGTGTACTGCCTGTGGTTATATACATCTATTTACATCATACCATCTATGAAGTTACGGACCCCAATGTCCTTCCCTGGTCACTCTGCCAATAGGTCACGTGACCAGACAAACTATGCTATACTTTGCTAATATTAAGGGGCCCATACTTCTACAGCTCCAATTCCCCATTCTATCATTTTGACTCGATCCAATCTGTGGATCGGCGGCCATTGATGATCAGCGATCCATCGATAGATCGGGGGAAATATGACATGTAAAAAATCAGGGAATCTAAATGTTTGAACATGTGGAATATTCCTGATTCTCTGAACTTGTCATCGCCAGTACTGGAAATTGTTTCCATAGGGGCTAGATGGATAGGCCCCATTACTCAGACAGGTTCTGTACAAAACAAAAAAGAAATAACCACACCAGTGATGTCTGCTTTAAGGTCATATTTGTCGGCTTAATGAAAGCAGGTACTGGGCTGGCAGGTTTGCTACAACCAGAAGTGAAAACATACGAATTGCCAGAACTGCTAACTGCAGTGAGCTTGGAGCTTGGAGAATACTATCAGTGGGGTGTTAAGTTCCTTGGCCCTCATTCAGAGCCGCTCGTTAGCGGCAGTACGCTCGTTCCGAGCGATGTTTGCACATCTGCGCATGCGTACGGTTTTTAGTACGCATGCGCGAACCAGTCAGTGCGGCCGAAAATCGTTGGTACGCAATATAGCGAGGGCCTGCTATTTTGAGTGACAGAATGAGGCGTATGTGGGTGGTAACAGGGGAAGGTGTTTGAAAATGGGGAGTGGAGATCCGAACGCAGGCGTGCTTAAAGGTCAAAACGGGCGTTTTATGGGTGTGCATATTTAAAACAGCAGCGTCATTGACCACGTCACTGGGTTATTTTATAGCCAGAACTGCTCGCAAATTTGTGGTAGCAAAAACCAACCACAAGAATAGCGAGCAGTTCATACGCTGGTCGATGTACTCGATTAATCTAATAAATAGCGGACATGACGTAGGATGCGAGCGGCCAGGGGGCGTTTTTAACAAATAAACGAGCGTATGTTTTGCTCGCTCGTTCAGACTTAGAGGTGTGAACAGACTGCAATGTGCGTACGGATCATTTGAATAGCCACCCCTTGTTTTTAAACGAGCGACCACAAATAGCGAACGGCTCTGAATCAGGCCCCTTGCTTTCTTGTGTGTGCTACATAGGATGTGTTAACCTTGATAAGCATACTTCCCAGAATGCCTCTGAGAGTTGTTTTGGCAAACTCTGTAGGCTTAGACCTTCATATGCAGTGTAAGTCACAGTGCTCTATTTGTCAGCAATCCAAAAGTTTTCTGTTACATCAATTTCAGGGATTTCTGGCTTTTTGTTTGTGTTTCATCCAACTTCCTAAGACAGAGCTTAGATAAAAAGACCCTGTAGTCATATTTGTATTAACTGTGCACTGGCCAAAATCATGTATTTATTTTAGCCATAATCATACTCTCACACTTTTTCATGGTGCTATTTGGGAGGGGTGGGGGCATGTTGCTGTAAATTATGTCATTTTGCCCCTATCATGGTGTGTAATGTGTAACTCCCAAATATTCAGTATGACCTGTTCATTGTGGGTTCTTACATCCTATCCGATGCCACCCCATGTGTGTGTGTGTGTGTGTGTGATAGATATATAGATCTGTAATTTTGTACTGACATTTATTATAAGAAGCCGCTCTGGGGCTTTAATATATACATACAATATGCATTGCCACCAATAAAGATTACAATATGCGCCCTTGACACTTTTTGATCTTCAGGGCCTATATATAGATATATAGACAAATGCAGCCCGATAATAAATGTTCCTTATTTCTGCACATTGTGGCAATAAGCAATTTTTTTGTGACTATTTACTAGTTGCCATAGTAGAGACACAAGCCCTAATAAAAGACTGTTGCGGTGATGAGAAAAAAAAGTAAAGTTCTAGGTTACCACTTACCTTCCAGGTTCTGCCCCAGCTGCGCAACAGCACATGCCTGGCCATTCGGCCGCACATGTGCAGCACAAAGCAGTAAAAAGGAAGCATCGTGTTCAGAATGATGCAGCTCACCAAGGAGGGATCGCAAGATCACCCTCCGGCTGGATTGCTCCAAAGAGCAAGTAACTTCAGATGCAGGGCCGGATTAAGGCTTGTGGGACAACTAAGTTGTGGGGGCCCCACCAATAAAATTGCCACAGCCTCACTCAGTGACTCCTATGCCCCTTACCTTTTATCTGGTCTCTCCACTGACCTGCAAGGTCGCAGCATACTACATAATGTTCGCGACACTGCTGGGAACAGGCTGCCGACAGCATAGCTGACATGATCTAGTACACTGCAAGGGGCAAGTGCAGGATTTTGAGTGGGGTGTTAGAGAGAGAGGGAGAGACAAGGGGTGGGATGCATCAAAGGTAGAAATTAGGTCAAACCCCCCAATTTTTAATATGCACCAAGCCCTAGAATGTGAAGCACTTCAGAGCTTTGTTTCAGTGGGTAATGCCATCTTCCTGATGGCGTTACCTTATAGAAGACTATGGGCTTCTATCAGGAGAGTGCTGTAAGAGGGATCCAATTGGATGCATGCGCAGGAGGACATCAGAGGGTCATAGACCCGAAAGTTCCCCCAGCGGAAAGGGCCGCTCTCACCGAGCAGTCCTTGGCTGTGTTCGTCTTGCATACTGGCGTTGCTAACGCAGACATGCATGCGAAAAGTGATGGGATGCATCGCATCCCGAATGTGATGCATTCTGCATCCCACCCAAGGATAGAGACAGAAAGAGAGAGGGAGGGAGGGAGTGAGATATGGAGAGGAAGGGGGGGCAGCAAATTAGAGGGAGAGATAGAAAACAAGAGAGGTAAGGGAGAGGGATGTAGGAGGGGACAGAGACAGAGAGAAAAGGTGGGAGAGAGAGGAAAGAGAGACAGAGGGAGGAAGGGACAGAGAGCACACTAACCTGCTTTTGCAGCAGCATCAGGCAGGCTTCTGATGGGGGCGGGCAATTCACGGCATTAGGCTCCGCTTCCTAGTCCACACACCTGTGAATCTCGGCAGTATGTTAGCGAGGGGGCGGGGCTTCCATTGTCAGCCACGGACGGTCCATAAGTGAGAGTGACTGTGCTGTCACTGATGTCAGGACTCTGAGCCAGTCAGAGAGGGTATGTTTGCCACAATGTGGGGGCTCCTGAACGACCGCCCCATCCGCCCCCCCTATAATCTGGCCCAGTTCAGATGGCAGTACAAGTTGTGGCCAGTGTATAGCAGACCTAGGGCTCCATTTGCTAATGAGTTTGAGCACTTTTCAAACACGTTACATGTGTTACAGAAGAATCTGATATTTATCAATGTAAGCAGCTCTGGTTTTCAGCTTGCGTTTTTTTTTTTCATACCCCCATTCAAAATCTATACAGACCTGTATTAAACAATTGATTTCTCTGTCCTGCAGGTGCTGTTATCTAGTGCTGACGAGCGCTTTGGTCCCGGCTTTAGGCTGCAGCATCCGGGTCCTTGCCCACAATTCATTGCTGCAGCTACTTTTACACACCTTCCCTCCCATTCTCCGCCTCTATCATCCAACTCTCCGCCATTTTCATCCAGTTCTCCACCTCCTAGTCTCCCACCAGTGGTGTATTTTGTGTGTCCCCCTTCCTCCCACCAGCAGTAGCCAGAGCCCCCTCTCTCCCTAGTGCACAGCAGACAGCGCCCCCACCCCTTCCATATCAGCTGGCAGACCTCCCCCATTCTTCCCTCTCAAAGCAGCGGTAGCCGGTGCCCCCCCCTGTACCCTCCTGCATCAGCTAGCAGACCTACCCCCTTCTTCCAAACCACAGTAGTAGCAGCTGACGGCTCGCCCCAAGCTCACAGCAGGAGTCAGCCAGCGGCTCCACCCTCACTCCCAGGTCACAGCAGGAGGCAGCGGTGTCTCCCCTAGCGCACAGCAGATGGTGGCACCTCCTTCCTCCTGTATAGCAACTGGCGGCTCCCTCCTCACCCCCAAGTTCATAGCAAAAAGGAGCAGTGTTAGTGCAGTAATATGGAGCTAAGAGAACCAGGTCTCATGGCGCATGCGTCCATTACAAAAAATATATAAAACTTCCATTCGCCAGCGCTGTTTGGAGAGAAGAAACAGCGCTGACAGGATATTTAGCACTAATGCTTGCCGGCATGCGTTCAGCATCCAGAATACCGATGCCGGTAAGAATCCCAGCACCGGCATCCCTACCGCCAGGATCCTGAAGGTAAGTAATGGGGAAGGTTAGGTTTAGGGGTTAGGGTGAGACACTAGCGGGAGGTTTAGGGTGCGGGAAGGGGGAGGTTAGGTTCAGACGCTAGGGGGGAAGGTTAGGGTTAGGCACCAAAGAGGGAGGGTTAAGGTAGGGAAAGGGGGAAGGTTAGCATACCGACCAACAAGTGTCGGTATGTTAACCCTGTCGGGATCCCAGCATCGGGATTCTGACCGCCAGGACCCCGAATATCGGTATTTCATACCGATTCCCCACTCGCGGGTGAGCAAACAATTGATAAATTCAAGTAAAAAACAACAAAACCCGCAGCGAGCAGTAAATATCATTAAAGGACAAACTCGTTAGTAAATGGAGCCCCTTGAATCTCTGTATACATATCTCTCATAGAATAGATTTACCTGGCAGCTTCCGGCATCTTTTTCCCATAGCAAAGAGAATGTGGCAGAGCATAAGATCTATAGTAGAGGAAAAGGCCACCAACATTTACTGAACCAGGCCCTCTTTTACCACCAATCTCCTGGACCACCTAAACCAGGGGTGGCCAACCAGTCAGAGGCAGAGCCAAAAAATATCTGTAGACAAGCTAAATACCAATAGCATACGTGGCCTAGCTTTCACAAGGCCACACCCCATTTTTGTGTGCACACCTTTGGTATAATATTTGCAGGGCATGACCTTGTGTCACACCCCCATTTTTAGTCATACTGGAGGTGAGCTCAGCACATTGAAACTACTGTATTTGTGCCCCTTATGCAGTGCCCCCTGTATGTGTGCCCCTCAGGGCCGTAGCTAGGGTAGTGCGGCCAGTGCCATCGCATAGGGCACCACAGGTCAGGGGGTGCTGTTTGGGCCTGTAAAATTTCTGTTTATTATCATTCTCTCTTGTAGTTTCCTCTTATTTCATCCCCAGCATCTCCTGGCCTCCCCTATCTCTTCCCTGGCCCTTCCCCATAAGGCCTTTCCCCTTTTTTGTATTATGTCCCTTTAAAAAATGAGGGGGCGCCAATGCTCTTTCTGGCACAGGGCACCAAAAAGTCTAGTTACGGCTCTGGTGCCCCTTATGCACTGCCCCTTGTATTTGTGCCCCTTATGCAGTGATCCCTTGTAGTTTTGCCCCATATGCAGTGCCAGCTAAAGTAGTGCCCCTTAAGCAGTGCCCCCAAACCACTACTTACCTGACCATGCTGGCTTTGGCTCTGGCTCCTGCTGCCTCTGACTGGATCTAACTAGATCCAGCAGGTGCGCAGGGCAGGCTCCTCACATTGCGGGTGACGTCATGACTTCACCCGTGCAGTACATTATTGTGAACGCTGGCCTCTGAAGCGATCAGAGGCCTCTTTAGCCTCTGATTGCTTCAGAGGCCAGCGTTCACAGTTCCAGTGGGGGGAGCATAAAGAGCAAAAAAACCATAAAGAGCAGCATGCGGCTCGACCACACCTGACCTAAACGCTTAAAAAAATATATTTTTGTTTTTGGATAATGCCTGACAGACATACCCAAGTAGTTTTGAAAGACTGCAATCTAATTTTTTTTTTTTAGCTAAAAAACATTTTTTACAATAGATCAAATGTCATCAGCTGAAAAAACCTAGGGAGGGGATGATGATTCCCTCAAAAAAAAGAGCAATGCAATAAAAAAGTATTGCTTAAACCATATGAACATAAAGTCAGGTGTGGGAAAAAAAACTTAAAAATATAGTGTGCAGCAGAAATAAAATGAGTGAATAATGGATTTATGACAAGAGAGATCTTGTGTGTCTACCCTACATGTGTGTATCCTTACTGCATAAAGTATATAATGGAAGGATTCATACCTAATTTAACCTTTGGCTACAAATTTATAACTAGCATATTGGTCCCTTTTCCCTGCCCCCTTCCCTTCGCAGTGGGAGCCGAACCTAAATTCTTACAGCAGAAATGCCAAGTAAGTTGGTTTAAAGTAGAGATGAGCGGTTCGGATTCTGTGGAATCCGAACCGCTCCGAACATTGGGGATCCGAGTCCACCCGAACCCTGTTCGGGTGTTCACCGCCTGACTCGGATCCCCGTTCGGAGCCGAACGGCGGCCGCCTGATGTCGGATTCTCACTAGAGAATCCGACATCAGGTCTCCTCGCGTGTAGGGCAGAGCGCAGTGATAGCGCTCTGCCCTACACAGACACACAGCCGCCAGCGGCAGCTGTGTGTTTGTTACAGCAGCCAATGAGAGTCACACAGACTCTCATTGGCTGCTGCACGGAGGGAGCCGGCTGGAGCTCACACATGAGCTCCGTCTTCCGGCTCCCTCCTCAGCGTGTGACAGAGCAGACGCCGCGGGAGCGGGGAATCAGGTAAGTTTTATTTTTTTTATTTTTTTACTTGTCAAAGGTCCGGGGGCGCTACTGGGGGGGGGTCTGCACTACTGGGGGGGTCTGCTACTGGGGGGGGCTATACTACTGGGGGGGCCTGCTACTGGGGGGGCTATACTACTGGGGGGGGGTCTGCACTACTGGGGGGGTCTGCTACTGGGGGGGGCAATACTACTGGGGGGCCATACTACAGAGGGGCCTGCTACTGGGGGGGGCTATACTACTGGGGGGGGGGTCTGCTACTGGGGGGGCCATACTACTGGGGGGGATCTGCACTATTGGGGGGCCATACTACAGAGGGGCCTGCTACTGGGGGGGAGCTATACTACTGGGGGGGTCTGCACTACTGGGGGGGGTCTGCTACTGGGCGGGGCTATACTACTGGGGGGGCCATACTACAGAGGGGCCTGCTACTGGGGGGGGCTATACTACTGGGGGGGTCTGCTACTGGGGGGGCCATACTACTGAGGGGCCTGCTACTGGGGGGGGCCATACTACTGGGGGGGCTTACTACTACTGGGGGGGGCTGCTACTGGGGCAGCCTACTACAGGGGGGGCCATACTACATGGGGGGCCCATACTACAGGGGGGGCTACTACTGGGGCAGCCTACTACTGGGGGGTCCTGCTACTGGGGCAGCCTACTACTGGGGGAGCCATACTACTGGGGGGGCATACTACTGGGTGGCATGCTACTGGGGGGCATACTACTGGGGGGCCTGCTAATGGGGGGCATACTACTGGGGGGCATTCTACTGGGGGCACTGCATAGTGGACCCTACTACTAAGGGGACTGCATAGGGGGCACCACTGCTGGGGGACATTGTGTAAGGGACACCGCTACTGTGGGCATTGTGTAAAAGGGTCACTACTGTGGGCATTGTGTAAAAGGGGCACTACTGTGTGTCGTAACATAAATAAGAGACACTACTTTATGGTGTAATGTGAATCAGGCCCTATGTGCGGTGTAATGCTAATAAGATTGTGCACTGTGACTCCTAGGGCCGTAGCCCACTTTGTAAACAAGTACTGTGACTCTGCTGGCCGTACCCCACTGGGTGGGTGCACTACTTTTCATTTCTGCCACTGCTGTGTGGCAATGTGTCATAGATGTGCTTTATACTGTGGTGTCTGTGTCGTTGTGCCGCTGCTTTGTCGCTTAGTAACCAGTCAGCTCACTGCAACCTTTGGCCAATAATGTTGAAAACAATATTATAAGCTGTGATATGGTCTAAATTGACTGGAAATTAATGTTATTGAGGTTAATAATACTCTAGGAAGAAAAAAAAGACCAATTTATGTGATTTTAGCTTTTTTTGTCAATTTTTGTAAAAAAAATCCAAATCCAAATGCAAAGCCAGTCACCGCAGTTTGGCAAATCCAAATCCAAAGCCGGACGACGAATTAGAACCAAATCCAAATCCGGCAAAAATGGTCCGGCGCACATCCCTAGTTTAAAGTGAGACTGCAGCAGCCTGGTTATATTGCAGTCCTAAGAGCAAAAAAAAGGGATACCTTTGTGTAAGAAGGTATATGTTTATTTTATATTGTCTATTACATTGAAAACTTTTCAAACTATTAAAATTACTGACATTTGAAAAGTCACTTTAAAATCATTAACGAGGCCTTAAATTCTTGAGAACAGAATGTAGTATTCTCTGTTTATGTAGTATGGCAGGTTTGTGCCTGTCCTATCTAAGACAGGATGTGAAATGTATCATTTTTATATAATTTGAGTCACTTATAAAAGTCATCTGACCGTATTGAGGAAAGCAGTTATGGGGTAGATCTAATAGCCTGCGAGATCTCAAAGAGTCTGTCCAATGTTTTAAAGTGGCAATCATTTACAGGGCAAAACCATCCAGGTTTAAAAACATTGGGCAGCTCTCTAAGAACTTGCCGATGCCTGCATCTCGCAGGATATTATAATTACCCCCTTTTTATTTAATGACTATATTGTGTAAGCAATTAAGTGCTAACACACCCCACAACAGAGGGGAAAAAGAAAGAGCTTGACTGGTGTGCTTTTAAATATAAAGGAGTACATTTAAATTCTAGTTAAGTGTGTCTTTTAAATATACAGCACATTGCAGTAGGTTTTTAACGCCGCTATAGACCCGATAGGTGGCAGGATATTGCATCCAAAATGGAGTGCATAGTACATCCCACTCATAGGGGGGAATGCAATTGTTCTGCCAGCGGCTTTTTTTTTACAACGCCGACAAAGCAATTCAATTGTTGCTCTGTCAGGGCGCGAAAACCGACGGCGCTGGCATTTCTGCCCACACTCAGGAGTGCGCCAGCAGAAATGTGTCTGAAACACCCTGGTTAGGGCGCGCTAACCGCAGATAGCTAGTCCTAACCAGGAATTAAGACGGCTAAACCTTGTCTTTAAAGTGGCGAAGAGGGCAATAATTAATGAGCGCCCAGAACAATTGAATAGCAAACTGGGCACTCAGTAATTATCACGCCCAAAAAACAATTGAATCGCCCACAAAGAGACCGTTAACTGGCAGTATTAAAAGGCAAAGAAAAGGCTTAAATATAAATAAAAACATATACATAGGAGGTCATCAGTGCACTAACACAGGACACCGTTATTCTGTCTTTTTTTCCTCCTCTCTTGAATTATACCAACTGATGCATTTCGTTCTTAACCAATCCTTTATGTAAGATTTTAGTTGTGGTGTTTCTTTATCATTTATATTCACTTCCCAGAGAGTACTATACTCTTATATTCTTATCTTAGATTCCGCATAAGTTTCTCCGACTGTGTAATCACTTGTAGAAACAAATATGTAAAAAGAAAGCAACTACTGTATACAGCATTGTAAGCATAAAAAAAAATCATACTGTGGGGTATATTTACTAAAGGTCGATTTTAATCGATTTTGTTTCTAGGGTTAAATTACACATTTATTAATACTTTTAAACAAAATAGCCTGTTAGTAAATATCTGATTTAGCCCCAGAAACACAACATCAATATTAATCGATTTTGCTAGATTTTAAATTGATCAAAATTAATTAAAATCAACCTTTACTAAATATACCCCTAATCAGGGGCGGATTGGGATGGAAAACCAGCCCGGGAAATTTTTGGAAGCAGCCCTGATGGGGGCGAGCTCTGTTAAAACGGCGGAGTCTGTTGAGGGAATAGGATACGCCCTCCTTATAGGGCCTGATTCTAAATTGGATGCAGTTGCAGCTACTACTAACCCCTTGCATGGTGCACAGCCGTGCATCCAAATGTGCAAGGACCGAGACACCACTTTTGTCTTTAGACATTACCATCAGATGCGTCATCTGCTAGGTGCAGATTATCCATCAAGTATGGCCTCCAACGTGCGTGATTCAGCGTCTTTACACACAGGGCCGGATTGAGGGCCACATGGGCCTGGAGCTAAAAATGATCAAGGGCCTATTATGAGAAGCAGAGGAGGTGTGACCATTACTGTGTAGGTGTGACCAATGCCATGTGTGAGCTTACACACCCTACATAATCAGCCCCAATGTCTCCCTAAATATGTGAAAGAAAAAAAAGCTTCATTTTGTGAGGTAACTAGAAATACAATTTTACTACTTATGATTTATGGCTGACCTTGTGGACAGCAGATGGCCAGTCAACATTATGCTGTCATGATGATGGGCCTATTTTTTATGCGGAGGACTGGAGCTGTAGCTCCATCCGCCCCATTGTTAATCTGGCCCTGTTTGCACGCACCTACTTTCAGCAACACTCCTGTGTCACTCCAATAATACACCTATCATCGTAGTGATATTTATTTATTTATTTATTTATAGAGAATATATATATATATATATATATATATATATATATTAGGGATGAGCGGGTTCGGTTCCCTGAGAACCGAACCCACCCGAACTTCGGGGATCCGGGGCGATCCGAGCCCAAGCTCGGATCTCCCTGTCTGCCCCGGATCCCTCTCCCGAGGCAAAACCTCGAGATCTGCTGTCGGATCTCGAGGTTTTGCCTCGAGCGGCCATTTTAAAAAAAATGCCTTTGCCTTTAATGGGCAAAGTGCTGATTGGCTGACAGAGCCGTCTATCACGGCTCTCAGCCAATCAGCATTATGGTGCTCATTTGCATGTAGCACGGACTCGTGAGATCCGTGCTACATGCATCTGTGTGATTGACAGTGACACAGAGCACAGATGGGTCAGTGAGACCCGTCTGTGCTGCTGTGTATTTCAATGACACAGATGCACGCACGGACCAGGAGATCCGTGCTACTTGCATCTGTGTCATTGACACAGAGCACTAACGGGTCCGTGAGACCCGTCTGTGCTGCTGTGGTAAAAAAAAAAAAAAAAACCTGTGTAAAAAGAGAAAAAAATGGCGTGCCCCCCCCAAAAAAAAGAGCAACCAGCCCCGGGCATTAGTGACCCAGTGCTGGGTGTGCTTAAATACAGGGGACAAACGACATAGGGGTCCCCTGTACTTAAACACAACCAGCACCGGGCTAGTCAGAACCAGAGCTGGTTGCCAAAATACGGGGGACAAACGACGTAGGGGTCCCCCGTATTCTGCGCAACCAGCTCTGGGCTCTGATCCGGTCCTGGTTCTGGAAATACAGGGGAAAAAAATGAGTAGGGTTCCCCTGTATGTTCCAGAACCAGCACTGGACTTTTTCTAGTGGGGGGCTGATGCCACAGCCAGGGGAGCCCTTTCACCGGGCCCCCCAGCCGCAGCATCAGCCCTGACCGCTAGTCAGCCCAGGCCGGGGATCCCTGGAGAGCTGGGGACCCCCCCAATAAAGGGGTCACCCTCTCCAGGGCTCCCCAGGCCCATGCTGATAGCCCGGGGCTATCCCCGCCACCCCTGGTGGCGGTGGGTGGCGGGTTGATTGTGTGGTGTGGTGTAAATAAAGAATATCAAACATTGTCTTTACAAGTAGAACTGCAAGTCCCAGCAAGCCTGCCCCGCATGCTGGTACTTGGAGAACCACAAGTACCAGCATGCAGGGCATTAAGGGCCCACTAGTACCTGTAGTTCACCTGTAAAAAAATGTTTAAAAAAAACACAGGACACACACACCGTGACAGTATAAGTTTATTAAACATACATACACACACACACACACACACACATGTACACATACTCACCTATGTAACCCTGTAGCATCGGTCCACTTGTCCGGTAAAGTATCCATAGGGGACCTGTGAAAAAAAACATACTCACCATCTCCTATGCGAGGTTCTGTCCTCTTCGTTCCAAAGTAGGCATCCCCAGACTTGGCAAAAAAAAAAAACGAAAACGCGATCCACGAACTTAGTACCGTTCTATAGAACGGTACTTCCCGAATGAGAGCTTAGCGGCGGGGTATCACCATGGAAACCCCGTTGCTAAGCGTTCATTGGCTGAGAGAGGCCATCTCCCGTCTCTCTCAGCCAATGAACGGCTCCCTCCATTGTAGTCAATGCTGGGAGCCGCAAGGTTATTAAAGTTTACCCTGCGGTTCCCACCATTGACTACAATGGAGGGAGCCGTTCATTGGCTGAGAGACGGGAGATGACCTCTCTCAGCCAATGAACGCTTAGCAGCGGGGTTTCCATGGTGATACCCCGCCGCTAAGCTCTCATTCGGGAAGTACCGTTCTATAGAACGGTACTAAGTTCGTGGATCGCGTTTTCGTTTTTTTTTTTTGCCAAGTCCGGGGATGCCTACTTTGGAACGAAGAGGACAGAACCTCGCATAGGAGATGGTGAGTATGTTTTTTTTCACAGGTCCCCTAGGGATACTTTACCGGACAAGTGGACCGATGCTACAGGTTACATAGGTGAGTATGTGTACATGTGTGTGTGTGTGTATGTATGTTTAATAAACTTATACTGTCACGGTGTGTGTGTCCTGTGTTTTTTTAAACATTTTTTTTACAGGTGAACTACAGGTACTAGTGGGCCCTTAATGCCCTGCATGCTGGTACTTGTGGTTCTCCAAGTACCAGCATGCGGGGCAGGCTAGCTGGGACTTGCAGTTCTACTTGTAAAGACAATGTTTGATATTCTTTATTTACACCACACCACACAATCAACCCGCCACCCACCGCCACCAGGGGTGGCGGGGATAGCCCCGGGCTATCAGCCTGGGCCTGGGGTGCCCTGGAGAGGGTGACCCCTTTATTGGGGGGGTCCCCAGCTCTCCAGGGATCCCCGGCCTGGGCTGACTAGCGGTCAGGGTTGATGCTGCGGCTGGGGGGCCCGGTGAAAGGGCTCCCCTGGCTGTGGCATCAGCCCCCCGCTAGAAAAAGTCCAGTGCTGGTTCTGGAACATACAGGGGAACCCTACTCATTTTTTGTCCCCTATATTTCCAGAACCAGGACCGGATCAGAGCCCAGAGCTGGTTGCGCAGAATACAGGGGACCCCTACGTCGTTTGTCCCCCGTATTTTGGCAACCAGCGCTGGTTCTGACTAGCCCGGTGCTGGTTGTGCTTAAGTACAGGGGACCCCTACGTCGTTTGTCCCCTGTATTTAAGCACACCCAGCACTGGGTTACTAATGCCCGGGGCTGGTTGCTCTTTTTTGGGGGGGTGCTGCCATTTTTTTCTTTTTTTACACAGGTTTTTTTTTTTTTTTTTTACCACAGCAGCACAGACGGGTCTCACGGACCTGTCATTGCTCTGTGCCAATCACACAGATGCATGTAGTACGGATCTCCCGGGTTCGTGCTACATGCAAATGGGCACCATAACGCTGATTGGCTTCCTGTCTGCCACTGCAGTGCCACTCCTAGATGGGCCACGTGTTTGTGCCGCCCCCTTGTGTCGCTTAGCATAGTCATCCAGCTTCCTCGGTACAACCTTTTGGCCTAAAAACAATATTGTGAGGTGTGAGGTGTTCAGAATAGAGTGGAAATGAGTGGAAATTAATGTTATTGGGGTTATTAATAGCGTAGGAGCAAAAAAAGGCCCATTTATGTGATTTTAGCGTTTTTTTTTTATTTTTTAAGAAAAAATCCAGATCCAAAACACAAAACCCAGAACCCAAAACACGGAAGGGTGGTTTTGGCAAAACCAATCCAGATCCAAAACACGAAGAAAGATCCAGATCCAAAACCAAAACACAAAACACGAAAAGTGTCCGGTGCACACCCCTAATATATATACACACAAAGTATATAGCAAGTGAATGGGTGGCACTTTAGGTGTGTGTGTGTATATATATATTCAGGCAGGCAGACATATGTTAGGTATAAATAAAATTGTTTACTTACTGACTGTTACTGACTGTCACAGTCACAGGCTGTCGGTGTTCATGTTGCTGCTGTGCCGTCTGTGTACTCTGTATGCCAGCTGCTTGTTGTTGGAGACAGTGCCAGTGTGCCGTTCATGGTACAGAGATGATCCTGGAGGCACTGAGGCAGACCACAGACAGCATGGTGGTGGAGCCGTCAGTAGTAACTGACAGGCTCTACAAGGGCTTATGGGTGAGCTGCAGCGGCTGGGTGTGCACATCAGGTCCCCCATTGGCCATTTTTGTTTAGGTCTGTAGGCTTAACGCTGAGCTCCGATCGCGGCAGCTGGGTCGGAAGTGGGGTGACTTAGGGAAGGGTGGCTGCCGGCGTGTGCAGTAGAAGCGGTAACGCTGCCCGCAGGGCCGAATTAAGGTCTGTTGGCAATAAACTTGTGGGGGCCCCTATATATATATACACACACAGTATGTATGTATGTGTGTGTGTGTGTGTGTGTGTATATATATATATATATATATATATATATAATCTACATCTACTCACACGCAGTATATATACATGTGTATATGATATGTTGTACTGTAGCTATTTTTTTTCTTTTTTAAATCTCAGGCAATTACACCTTGACAGTGTAATAAATATATATATTAGGGATGTGCAGGCTCGGATAGGTTCGAGTTTGCACGTTGAGTTCGGATTTTTCCCTCCAAAAAAACGGAACTCAGAAAGAGGCAAAACGTCATCTTACATGGACGAACATCATCATTCCTGGACAAAAGTCCAGGAATGATGATGTTCGCCCATGTAAGATGACGTTTTGCCTCTTTCTGAGTTCCCTTTTTTTGGAGGGAAAATTCTGAACTCAACGTGCAAACTCGAACCTATCCGAGCCTGCACATCCCTAATATATATATATATATATACAATCCACTTGAGGACATTATATATATATATATATATATATATATATATAATATACACACACGCACACACACACTATAATATATATATATATATATAAGCCCCCACACCTTGCCCGGACGCTTACTATAAAAATCTGGAGTACAGCGTTTAGCTGTGTCAGCTCCGGTCCTTGGTCTCCTCCTCGGCAGCTCAGCTGTTATTACCTGTTACCGCGGCCGCTGAGGAGCTGTCACAGTACCAGTCTCGCGAGAGTTTACTCCTCTCGCGAGACTGGGACTGTGACGAGGCGCGGTAACAGGTAGTAACAGCTGAGCCGCCGAGGAGGAGACCAAGGACCGGAGCTGACACAGCTAAACGCTGTACTCCAGATTTTTATAGTAAGCGTCGGGGAAAGGGTGTGGGGGCCTTCGGGGTTGCCGTCCAGCCCTGGCTGCCCGGTCGGAGCTGAGCTCCGATCGCGGCAGCTGGGCCAGCACTGGGTGGCTAGGGAAGGTTAGCTGCCGACCCTTAAAAGATATAAAAAGAGACCGGCCCAGCGGGAACCAGCCCGGAGTCCCAATCCGCCCCTGCCCATAATAGCTAAATAAATAAATTAAAAGTGCTCATTCTTTTTCTGATTGTCCCCTTTTTCAGGAAAAAAATGTTACAGCTAGTGAATAGCAGTGATTTTTTTTTCTATAAAAAGGGTTACTCCGAAAAAGATACCAGCACTAACCTAGTTACACATTTTTCCAAGATATTGTCACAAGCCGTGGCAGCGGCTTGTTTCCCACCAGCTCGGGACATATACTGACTCCGGTTCCGCAGATTACCAAGCACCAGGGATGCTGCAGAGAGTGACTCATACTCCATATGCTGCTGATTGGCTGCTCCTCCTATTTGTAGCTTCCAGATTCATTCCCCCTCGCCGGTTATAGAGTTTCCTCCTACAGCTCGGTCTGGTTGTTCCAGCTATCCTCTGTGATTGTCTACACTTCAGCCACTGCTTCTATTTACCACTCTCAGTCTCCCTCCACGCTGCCTTCCAGGCTTCAGCAGGTAGCTCAATTATTCAAGACTGTTGTTCCACTCTGCTCTGATTGCTGTTAGCTTGCTGTCAGTTTTCACCATCCACATGCTGTGCTCAGTGTATGCAGGCCCAAGCCTTTGGGTCTGTGCTTCCTCTGTATAATCAGCAGCTACAGCTTTCTCAGCCCTACTGTGTGTAATCAAACTGTACATTTACACCTGAACTATTCACCATCCACATGCTGTGCTCAGTGTATGCAGGCCCAAGCTTTTGGGTCCGTGCTTCCTCTGTATAATCAGCAGCTACAGTTTTCTCAGCCCTACTGTGTGTAATCAAACTGTACATTTACACCTGAACTATTTTCAGCCTGTGTTATCCTGCCCGCCTGGCAGGCACTCATCTAGCCAAGCAATCCTTCCCTCCTGGCAGGCAACTCATCTAGCCAAGCAATCCTTCCCTCCTGGCAGGCAACTCATCTAGCCAAGAAATCCTGCCCTCCTGGCAGGCAACTCATCTAGCCAAGCAATCCTTCCCTCCTGGCAGGCAACTCATCTAACCATCTTATCCTGCCCTCCTGGCAGGCTACTCTACAAACCAAGTTTTCCTGCCTTATCTGGTGAGACACTTTTCCATAACATTATAACCGGCCAACTTTGTATTTAAGTCTGTGCGTTCCGTGTCCTTCATTATGGAGCACGCTCAAAACCCTGCACAAATCCTTGCCGCACAGATCCAAGTGCTTACCCAAAAAGTTCAGGAGCTCTCTATAAGATTTGAGGATGTTCGGGCATCCACTCTTGGAGCCGTTCCCAAGGAACCTAAAATGAATCTCCCTGATAGGTTTTCTGGAGACCGTACTCAGGCCCTGATTCAGAGCCGGACGCTATTTGCGGACGCTCGTTCAGAAAAAGGGGCTGGCTATTTAAATTGAGAGCTCGCTCTTTGCGGTTTGTTGACGCCTCTATGTCTGAGCAAGCGAATGAAACATGCGCTCGCTATGTTGTAAAGACGCCCCTTGGCCGCTCGCATCATATGTCATCTCCGCTATTTATTAGATTAATCGAGTACATCGAAAGGCGTATGAACTGCTCGCTATTCTTGTGGTAGCATTTTCCTACCACAATCATGCGAGCAGTTCAGGCTAAAAGACAACCAAGTGACGTGGTCGATGACGCTGCTTTGTTAATTATGCACACCCTTAAAACGCCCGTTTTGACCGTTTGGCACGCCAGCGTTCGGATCTCCACTCCGCGTTTTCAAGCACCTTCCCCTGTTACCACCCACAAACGCCTCATCCTGTCACTCAAATTAGCAGGCATTCGCTATTTTGCGAGCACACAATTTCCGACCGCACTGACTGGTTGGCGCATGCGCATTACAACCCATATGCATGCGCAGATGTGCGAACATCGCTCGGAGCGAACAAGCAGCCGCTTACGAGCGGCTCTGAATCAGGCCCTCAGTTCCTGAACTTCCGTGAGAGTTGTAAACTCTATTTTTGTCTCCGACCTTTATCTTCTGGATCCGAGACTCAGCGGGTAGGATTAGTGGTCTCGCTCTTACAAGGAGATCCACAGACTTGGGCATTTGGTCTCGCTTCAACACATTCTGCGCTTTTATCAGTCGATGCCTTTTTTAATGCTCTCGGATTATTATATGCAGATCCTGACCATAGTTCTTTGGCCGAATCCAAGCTGCGCGCTCTTTCGGCAGGGAAAGAATCCCGCAGAGGATTATTCCTAAGAGTTTCGGAGATGGGCAGTGGATTCAGGATGGAACGACCCAGCATTGCATAGCCAATTCCGCTTGGGTCTTTCGGATGCCATCAAGGACATTTTGGTCCAACATCCATCACCTGAGTCCCTTGATGACTTAATCTCTTCAGCCATCCGTATTGACCGTCGCCTCAGAGAACGCAAACGAGAACGCAGTCTTTCTGTACAGTTGCCTCAGTCACCTTCCTGGCTGCTGGCGGAGGACTCTGAGGAACCCATGCAACTGGGAGCTTTCCGGCTATCGCCCAGGGAGAGACAAAGACGACGATCTCAAGGCCTCTGCCTATATTGTGGAGCTAGAGGTCATCCGCTGAAATCTTGCCCACATAGGCCAGTAAAAGATAGGGTCTGAATGTAAAAGAGGAGTTACATTTAGGCCTGGCATCTGTTTCCTCAAAAAATTTGTTGCTAGTTCCTGCGGTGGTACATCTGTCGCAATCCGTCCATACCATATCGGTGTTTGTGGACAGCGGTGCTGCTGGGAACTTCATGGACTTATCATCATTTTTTCATTCCTTAGGTTTAGCTGCAGTTCCTTTACCTCAAGAGGTTCCTATTTGTGGGTTAAATGGTGGTCTGGTGGCTAATGGTCTTATCAGATGCAAGACACCACCTCTTCGTCTCTCAGTTGGAATTTTGCATTCGGAGATGATTTCTTTTTTGCTATTCCAGTGTCCTTTTGCTCCCGTCATTTTGGGGTTTCCATGGTTAATGAACCATAATCCCGTCATTGATTGGATTACGGGGGATATTGTCAAATGGAGTCCAGTGTGTCAAAATTGCTGTTTATCTACACCCATCCGGAACGTTATCTCTGCTGGTTCTGAGTCTCTTCCAGGACTTCCTGCTCAATACCATCTTTTTGCAGATGTTTTTTCAAAATCAAAGGCCAATTCTCTACCACCTCATTGTCCGTATGATTGCGCCATACAGCTGTTACCAGTAGCCAAGTTACCCAAGGGTCGTCTCTATTCTCTTTCTATACCTGATCTCCGTGGAGCTTATAATTTGATCCGGATCAAGACCGGAGATGAATGGAAAATGGTGTTCAATACGCATACGGGGCACTATGAAAATTTAGTTATTCTGTTTGGATTGGCTAATGCTCCAGCAGTCTTTCAAGACTTTATCAACAATGTACTCCGGGAGTTTCTTGGCATTTTTGTGGTTGTTTATCTTGATGACATCCTCATTTACTCTCACTCCATGCACCAGCATGTCCAGCATGTCAGTCAGGTCCTGTCTAAATTGAGAGAGAATTCGTTATTTGCCAAGTTGGAGAAGTGTGAGTTTCATGTGGAGCAAGTATCTTTCCTGGGATATATTATTTCTCCTCATGGCTTTTCCATGGATCCTGGAAAGGTTAAAGCAGTATTGGACTGGGTTCAGCCTACTACATTGAAAGGCATTCAACGTTTCCTTGGTTTTTCCAATTACTATCAGAGATTTATTGGCTCGTTTTCCTCCATTGTTGCCCCCATAGTAGAGTTAACCAAGAAAGGTGCAGATGCTTCTAACTGGCCTAGTCAGGCAGTTCGGGCCTTTGAACATCTCAAACTTGCTTTCACCAGGGCCCCTGTTCTCAAACATCCGGATCCAGATCTGCCTTTTGTGGTTGAGGTGGACGCCTCTGAGATTGGGGCAGGAGCTATTCTCTCTCAGAATAATCCGTTGGATGGCAAACTCCATCCATGTGCATTTATTTCACGTAAATTTTCTTCAGCCGAATGTAATTATGACGTTGGGAACAGGGAGCTGCTTGCCATTAAGTTAGCTTTTGAGGATTGGAGACATTGGCTTGAAAGAGCCAAACACCGGATCTCTGTCCTCACCGACCACAAAAATTTGGCATACATTGAATTGGCCAAGAGGCTGAACTCCAGGCAAGCACGATGGGCACTATTTTTTACCAGATTTAATTTTCTCATTTCTTTTCGACCCGGATCTACTAACATCAAGGCTGATGCATTGTCCAGGAGTTTCACTCCTGTCCAACAGGATACTGTGATCAAAGAATCCATCATTCCCAGATCTTGTATCCAGGTGGCTTTATCTCGAAATTTGGCTGAGGATCTGTCTGTGTTTCAAGAGGATTCGCCTCCTGGTAGACCGTCCAATCGCCTGTCTGTTCCTGTAAATTTGAGAAAAGCTGTCCTACAGGACTTCCATGTGAGATGGGCTTTCGGACATCCAGGCATCAATAAGACCATTGAATTAATATCTTGTGCGGTTTGGTGGCCGTCTTTGGCTTTGGACATTCGGGAGTTTGTTTTGGCATGTGAAGTTTGTGCTCGTAACAAGACTCCTCGTACCCCACCATCAGGATTACTGCTTCCTCTTTCCACACCAAAAAGACCCTGGACACACATTGCGATGGACTTCATTGTGGACCTTCCTCGCTCTGCTGGCTGTTCAGTTATTTGGACTATCGTGGACCGCTTTAGCAAAATGACGCACTTTATTCCTCTGCCCAAATTGCCATCTGCCAAAGAACTTTCTGTCCTCTTCTTGGAACATATTTTTTGTTTGCATGTTCTTCCCTGTGACATTGTTTCCGACCGTGGAACGCAATTTGTTGCATGGTTTTGGAGATGTTTCTGCACTGCACTGGGTATCAGTCTCAGCTTGTCTTCAGGATATCACCCACATTCTAATGGACAGATAGAACGTGCTAATCAAACCCTGGAGCAATATTTACGGTGTTACTTCTCAAAATTCCAGAATGATTGGGTGTCTCATCTTCCCATGGCTGGATTTGCTTTTAACAATTCCTGTCACTCTGCATCTTCAGTTTCACCCTTTTATTGTGTGACGGGCCAACATCCTCGGGCCAATTCATTCTTTTATCATTCTCCAGATCCTCTGATGCAGGGACTGTTTCCAGACTCCGTGGTATTTGGGCCAAGGTGCATCCTAATCTCCTCAAGGCATCTCTCCATTCTAAGAAATTGGCAGATAGACATCGGAGGCCTTGCACGTTCAAAAGTAGGGACCTCATTCAGAGTCGGTTGTTGCGGCCACTCGGTCATACGTAGCCGATTTTCGCTAAACTGCGCATGCATAAAATTCGCAATGCGCGTGCGCAAACTAGCTGTTACGATCGGAAATATCTCTCTCCTTGAACTTGGCCAGGTAGTTAGTTTGAGTGACAGGATGAGGCGTTTGTGGGTGGTAACAGGGGAAGGTGCTTGTGAACGGGGGAGTGGAGATCCGAACGCAGGCGTGCCTGACTATGCAAACAGCATTTTATGGGAGTGCATAATTAACAAAGTAGTGTCATAGCACATGTGACATGGGAGGATTTTACACTGACTTGATCGTAGAGCTTAAGAGAGGGTATGGTCAACCTCAAGCTCTACGACCAGCTCCGATGGTCTCGATTAATCCTTATATGCCCGGAGATGACGTGGAATGTGAACGAGAAGGGGGCGTATTTTTAGTCTTACGGCCGCATCCTCCCCTTGGATGTCCAGCTAACGATCCCATCTTAACGACGCAACTTGCTAGTGCATCATTTTCCCTTACGACCGTGCAGCCACAATGACCAACTCTGAATGAGGTCCTTAGTGTGGCTGTCCACTAGAAATATCAAACTCCGGCAACCGTCTCACAAATTGGGTCCTCGGTTTATTGGTCCTT
Organism: Taudactylus pleione; assembly: GCA_031769625.1. Taxonomy (NCBI): domain Eukaryota; kingdom Metazoa; phylum Chordata; class Amphibia; order Anura; family Myobatrachidae; genus Taudactylus; species Taudactylus pleione. The sequence goes on along the minus strand of JAUIMM010001983.1, from coordinate 942,210 downwards.
TCCGGATCATTTCTCAAGTTAACCCAGTTGCTTTCAAACTCCAACTACCAAATTCATTAAACATTAACAACACTTTTCATGCCTCTTTATTAAAGCCAGTCCATAAGTCAGATAGATTTGGGAACTGGAGTTCTTTCAGGCCTGCTCCGGTGGTGGTCCGCGGTCAACAGGAGTTTGTGGTTGAGAAAGGGCTGGATTCTAGAGTATCTAGAGGTCGGTTGCAGTTTCTGGTCCATTGGAAGGGCTATGGTCCGGAAGAACGTTCCTGGATTCCAGAAGATGCCTTACATGCTCCCAGGTTGAAGAGGATGTTTTTCAGGAATTTCCCTTTAAACCAGGCTCTGGGGGTTCTTCAACCCTGTGTCAAGGAAGGGGTACTGTCACAAGCTGTGGCAGCGGCTTGTCTCCTACCGGCTCGGGTCCTACACTGACTCAGAATCCGGTTCCGCTGATTACCAAGCACCGGGGATGCTGCAGAGAGTGACTCATACTCCATATGCTGCTGATTGGCTGCTCCTCCTATTTGTAGCTTCCAGATTCATTCCCCCTCACCGGTTATAGAGTTTCCTCATACAGCTCGGTCTGGTTGTTCCAGCTATCCTCCGTGATTGTCTACACTTTAGCCGCTGCTTCTATTTACCACTCTCCGTCTCCCTCCACGCTGCCTTCCAGGGTTCAGCAGGTAGCTCTGATTGCTGTTAGCTTGCTGTCTGTTTTCACCATCCACATGCTGTGCTCAGTGTATGCAGGTCCAAGCCTTTGGGTCCGTGCTTCCTCTGTATAATCAGCAGCTACAGTTTTCTCAGGAGTACTGTGTGTAATCAAACTGTACATTTACACCTGAACTATTTTCAGCCTGTGTTATACTGCCCTCCTGGCAGGCAACTCATCTAGCCAAGAAATCCTGCCCTCCTGGCAGGCAACTCATCTAGCCAAGAAATCCTTCCCTCCTGGCAGGCAACTCATCTAGCCAAGAAATCCTGTCCTCCTGCCAGGCAACTCATCTAGCCAAGTTATCCTGCCCTCCTGGCAGGCAACTCATCTAGCCAAGAAATCCTGCCCTCCTGGCAGGCAACTCATCTAGCCAAGATATCCTGCCCTCCTGGCAGGCAACTCATCTAGCCAAGAAATCCTGCCCTCCTGGCAGGCAACTCAACTAGCCAAGTTATCCTGCCCTCCTGGCAGGCAACTCATCTAGCCAAGAAATCCTGCCCTCCCAGCAGGCAACTCATCTAGCCAAGAAATCCTGCCCTCCTGGCAGGCAACTCATCTAGCCTAGAAATCCCGCCCTTCTGGCAGGCAACTCATCTAACCAAGTTATCCTGCCCTCCTCACAGGCTACTCTACAAACCAAGTTTTCCTGCCTTATCTGGTGAGACACTTTTCCTTAACAGATATAGGGGTATATTTACTAAAACATCGATTTTGGGTTTTCTGTCTGTTTTGCAATCTGCTGATTTAGTAAAGCCCAACTGATGGGAAACCAAAGGAGATCCACACTTTAGAATAGAATATAATATATGTTCAACATGGATGTTTTTAACAGTATAAATATAGAAACCCTGTATTTACTAAGTGTCTGCTTTAGAAACCGATGAAAAACCACCAAGAAACCCACTCAAATATAAAAAAGTGATTGTGTAAGGCGAGATGGTTTTAAAAGCATTCCCTTTGTGCTATCTGTTTAATCAGAAGGAGAGGGATCACTATAAGTTATAATGAAGGCAATTATTATATATTGAAAAAGGAGTCGCAAACTGTTAACATTGATAATTCTCTTATGAGGGAAATACTATTTTATATTAGTTTAAAAGTATTCATTAATTATATTAAAGGTGTAATTATTAATTGGTGTTTAAAAATGGATTTTATGTGTAAAATGTTTTTAATGATGAGGAAGCAATCTTTATATTATGATGTGAGTACCATTTATATAGACCTAAAATAATAAATGCTTCCCCATCATTAAAATACATTTTTAAATGTAAGGTCTCACGAGCAGGGCCCTCTTCCCTCATGTGCTTCTCCTTGTCTTACTTATACTTTCATCTACTGCTAACTCCCCACAATGACACCTAATGGTGAGTACAGACGGGACGATCGATAACGATATCTTTGTTCGATCTCCCGGGTGTCCTGGATGATCGATTATCAATCATCCAGCACACCATGTACCCACCAACGACTATAACGACCCGCGATCAACGATCGTGGCTCCCTATAGTAACCTGTTCAATATCGACCAGGTTGGCCTGCATGCAAGGGCGATGGTCGATATCGAACCATACGTGTCCGCGCACCGCAGGTTGTTGGTGGGCGAAAAATGCACGATATGAACGATATATGATCCATTTTAATCGTACCGTGTCTATGCAACATAACACTTGGTTGCTGTCACCCTGCTGCTCATTTAAGTGTTATGCAGCAATGTTTATAAACCATTTATTTGTCCTGCATTGTTTGTACTGTTAATAACTGTTTTTCTTGTATGGCCATTTGTTTATTTATGTTTTATAAGGCACTGCGGTACCCTTGTGGCGCTATATAAATAAAGGATAATAATAAATACCAATTAAAAATTACTTAATATTGCCACTTTAAAATAATTACTAATATTATACTCAAAATTAAACAATTCTGTTTCCAATAATATTAATAAAATAATATTTCCCTGATATTATGATTATCCATGTAACAAATTCTGACTGCTTTTTTACTATATAATGTTTGTTTTTATTATATATAAGTGTATGGTAGTTCCTCTCCTTCAGATTGGGCAGATAGATGCGTCGCTTTTTCATCAGTTTAATGTTGGTTTTATGGCGGCTTGGTCAAAATGTAATTATAAAAACGCTAACAAAACCGTTGTAAAACACAGACACATCGACAGTGGTTTACCAAACCCCATTAGAACCAGTGAATAGTAAATACAGTGGTTTGCTGCTTCAATTTTCCGGCGATGTGCAGGGGATTTATAACCACTGAAAAACTGATGCTTCGTAAATTTGCCCCTTAGTGGTTTCCATACTCTAGACTTCACACACAGGGAGATTTATCAAAGCTTGGAGAGAGAAAAAGCGGAGAGAGATATCAGAATGGGATGTATTAAGCATCGATAGATTGTGCCAGTTACTGCAGCATACCAGCGATAATAATGCCGGCATGCACTTAAAAATGCAAAAATCGTAAAGGACAGCTATTCCGAAAAAACCTGTTCTTTGCGAAGAGGGGACTTACGGGTTTATGACCCAGAAGTCCTTCTGCGCAAGCTGACGTGCAAGCTGCAGGGGACCCTGGGAAGGATCCTGTTAGATCCCTCAAGGGAAACATTGCAAAAAGTAGCCCATAGGCTTTTATTAGGCAATGCCATCTATAGATGTCATTGCCTACCTCGTACAAGCTCTGGAAAGCTTTGCTTTCTGAAGCTTTGTACTTAATGTGGTCAAAACTCCGAAAATGTCACTTTAGTACATCCCAACCACAGTCTGTAAAATGACAGAAGCTGATTGGTTGGTACTTTATCTCTCTCCAAGGTTTTATACATTTCCCATCACTAGGCAGTCTTAACAATATTAAGTAACGTAATTTTTTGCAGTAAAATGTATGTCAGGCTTTGAGAAAAGACTAAAGTAGACCAAGCCCTACCCTAAACATGTACCATGCCAACTATGTCTGCCCATATTTATTTTTGTATTCGGCACTTGTCTAAATATGGGTGTAACAAATGAGCAGAGTTGCGCAGAAAGGCAGAATACAGCAAAGTGGTGCACTGTGCAAACATGTAAGTGTGAAATCGACAATCTAACTTTTTACCAATTTAGAACCAACCCTTTATATAAATGAAACTGCTTATGCATTTATCCTAACATGCTTGGTGCAGCCTCATTATCGCTTAGGTCGTGATTATGTACATAATCATGACAGCTTACATAACCATGAGCCTGAGGAGACATTGGCAGGGGCACCGAGAGGGCAGGGGGGTGCGGGTACTAATTGCCTGGGTCCGGTACTGCTCCCCCCTCTTACATCAAAGCAGCCCAGCACACGCTGCTGCTAAGAAGCAGCCACAGCAGTCTCCTATACCTGTGGGGGGAGCAATCAAGCTGATCGCGCTCCCCACTGATTATGCACCGGGCTGAGGGGGCTCACTGCGCCCTCCCCGCCAGCGTGCAGCGCCGCTTCTGAAATACTTTTTTTTTTTCTTTACCTAAGGGGGGTGCCGGGCGGGCCTGGACATTGGGATGATCTTTATTACATGTGTCACTTTTGTGTGTTTGAATCTCTCTTTTATATGGGGCACTGAACCACTGGAAGTCACATGTTTCATCTAATCTAATCTGATCTCTACCTGCTCAAAGCTGGTGCAAATTCAAAAGGTCAAAAGCTCTTCTCAATAGCAAGGAACACCACTGTGTTGTTTCATTTGTTTTATACTGAAGTTTTAAAAACACAAAGACAAACTCTTTCAGCTTTAAAATAATGAATGCAACTGTAAACATGTAAATAACCGATTCCCCCATAAAAATGCATCCTCTTTACCCTTTCATCTCATAATAATAATTTTGCTCCTTAAACCAAAATATTAGCACTATGCCCCAAAAAACAAATGCTGGGTGTACACTTAAGTGACCCAGCAGCCAGCCGAGCGTCCCCGGAGACAGAGCGACCAATTTGGAAAGCATACACAATTGCCAATTGGCAGCTTGATCTGCCTGACCAGACATCATAACTGGGCAGGCATTTAAATTTAAATCCCCACCCAGTTGTGATGTCGATGTGAGCGGTTCCTGCGGCCAGTGTACGGGGCGTCAGTGGGTCACCCGCTGATGCATAGGCAGATGTATATGATATGTCTGCAAGATATATCACGTATGCCGTGCTGCTCGACCGACACAATTGCTCTTCTGCAATCGTTACCAACTTACTTCGTAAACCTCGTGCAAATTGGGGCTAGTGACAATTGCAATTTAATGAAAATGTCAGTAATGTACTCAGGAGTGTGTTTGCTTGTCTACTGGTAATAACGCCCCTTGTGTCTGTGGACAGCTGAGTCTAGGAGAAAGCACATAAGCAGAATGCCAGCCATGCCAATTTTCATGTTTCGTGTTAATGATCAGAAACTTGATCCAGAGGGAGATGCACTAAGCCTTGGAGAGTGAGAAAGTACTAACCAATTAGCTCCTGTCATTTTTCAAACACAGCCTGTAAACTGAGAGTTAGGAGCTAATTGGTTGGTACTTTATCAATCTCCAAAGCTTAGTACATCTCCCCCAATGTACGTGCGGGGTAGAGGTGTTGAGAGTACAGTGCAAAACATAGAGACTGGAAAGGCTGATTACACAGGAGTGTGCAATCCACATAAATAAGGGTATGGCATTACAGCTACAGTCTGATACAGAGTGTCGCAGTTGCAAGCGATGGATCATTACGAATGAGAAGTCGCAGTATATGGAGTGCAGGAATAGGCAGAACTTCAAGCCATGGGTCCAAGAAGGCTTGAGGCTTTATCCTGGAACAAGGTAAAGGCAGGCAGGAGACAGTGAGATCAATCAGAATCCAGGTACAAGGTCAAGGCAGGCAGCAGACAGTGACAATGGCTAGAATCCAGGCACAAGTTTAAGGCAGGTGGCAGACAATGAGCATGTTCAGTATGCAGACAAAGTGGCAGCAACAAGACAGGTATATCAGTAGAGACCAGGAGTGCAAAATACAACACCTATAACCTATAACCAGTGCCATGCTGCAAAACATATTTAAAAAGTACAAGTGTGAGCTTCTAGGATGAACAGTTTGTACATTATATGGTCAGTGCGATCATGCAATGCACCAATGGATGTCAGGATGCAGCCTGGGATTGGCCACTATTCACCATTGTGCCGGCTTCCCCTAATCTTCCAGATGGTCAGACGTCGGGTTCAGTGGCGGGTGGCGCGCAGAGTATTCTCCCCAGGGTCTGCGAGGACACCCATGTGTTGCTCCGTGATTTGATCCTGCAGTTACCGTCATGAACGCAGCCATGACAGTCTACATTACCTGATTAGTCCTTTACCCAATGGTAGCATTGGTTTCTGTCAGCCGACACTATCCTCCAATGGACTGCTACCTTAGGGTATTTAGTCTGACTCCAGGAACAGGAAGTTGCTGTTCAGCTTTGCTTTCCCAATGACTGTGATTCTGTTGCATGGCTCCAGGCTTATGCTATTTATTTCCAGTGACTCCTTCCAGTGCTAATCAGCATCTGAATACTCTAGTGATTTCCTCAGTACTTATCTGTGTGCTAAACTCCAGTGAAACAACTTCAGCACTAATCAGTGTCTGACTTCTCCAGTGATTACTTCAGCACCTGTCTGTGATTTACTTCAGTGCTATCAGTGTCTGAATCTCCAGCGTGTGTTCCCAGTACAGCATCTGTGTACTGACTTCTATTGCCATTCTCTTGTACCAGTCCTGCGTCTGGATCACCAGCGAGTGTACTCAGTACAGCATCTGTGTACTGACTCCTAGTGCCACTTTCTTGTACCAGTTCCACGCCCGGATGTCCAGAGATACTTCCTAGTGCAGCCCATGCTGGAATTACGAGTTCTCTACAAACTTTCAGTATTCTTGAATTCATTATTCTGCATATTCATCTCCGCTCCATTTCATTACAGAGTATGCAGTTTTTCAGTCATTCCCAGGTACCTGACCAGTTCACTTTACCAGGCAATGACCTGCTCACTTGGTGCAGCAAAACCCAAATCCCAATAGGAGGGGTCACTGGTGAAGACCACCAAGTGGGTTAGACTCCGTGCCTCTGGTCAGGTCTAGCCAACAACTGAGGAATCCCCTGTAACGGATCATGACAGTTTGAACAGCCAAACATGCAAGCCACCGGGTCCCAGGGTGAAGCGGTTTTTCAAGATCTACTCCTCCGTATGGGTGCGCAAGAAGCAGCCCAACAACTCATGGGACAACATTTGCAAGAAGTTTCTACTCAACTAAAATTCATTAATTCCGTTCTTGCTACTTTGACTCCATTCTCGTTTCAAGTTCCGCCAGTAAAACCTCTAGTGTCTATTTCTCCAGAGCTCCAGTCTCGAGTATCATCGACTCCTAACGAAGAATTTCTTCCTGAGAGTAACCCTTTACAGCTAACTGTAACCTTCTTTAGAACAACTTCAAAGTCTTCTCCAAAAGTTTTTTTTCAAATATCTTCCAAGTTTTCCGGTGTTGCCCCTGATTTAACCAAAACTAATCTCATGCAAAATAAAGTGACGCATTGTAGTTGCCCACGCCCTAAGCTTACTGAGACAGAACATCAGCAACGCCGGGACTTTTGTCTCTGTTTATATTGTGGGAAGGCTGACCATTTTATTAAGGGCTGTCTCCTTTGCCAACCAAGAGGTTATAACAAGTGTATGACTTCTTTTTTTTTTTGCAATTTATATTTATTGGAAACCACTACAAAAAGAAAACATTTGAGCATGCCATATCGAATATAGAAACATCAAAAGCACACTAAATACAAAGTGCATGATATCAAAAGAGCAGTAAAAAATATTGGTTCAGTTTTCAAATAAGCATCACATAGTAAATATATTTGACAACAAAAAATTAAGAACTTAATCATAATGAAAAGGATAGAAAACTGATAAAAGGAAAAGAAAAGGAAAAAAGAAAGAAATAAAGAACCTCACTGCCAGGGAAGAAAAATACACATCAACACTGCACTAGTAGAAAAGAAGTCTGTCACAACATTTCATACTGCTTACAAGGAAAGACCTCAACCTCCTTCCACTCAGGGCCGGATTAAAGGGGGGGCGAGAGGGGCGGTCGTCCCTGGCCCCCACACATCAAGGGCCCCCACATCCACCAGGGGTTAAAGTGGGCCGGAACGGGAGACTGAACCAGCTCCGCCTCCTCCGGCCCACCTAACCTCTGCGCCGCAGGGAGGCTGCATTAGCTGGACACCCGCTGAGATTCTGTTAACAGCGGGCGCCCGGCTCCCTCCCCGCAGCGCTGCTGCACCTCTCACCTGAGCTCCGGCTTCCGGCTCCCACAGTGCACTATGGGAGAAACGTCATAACGTCTCTCCCATAGCTCCGATGAGTGGCCAGCCGGATGGACGTGGACATGGGAGCGGGGCTCAAGGTAAGTATAGTGTGTTGTTGGTTTTTTTTTGGTTCATTTTTTTTTTTTTTCACTGTAAGCGGCATCACTACTGTGGTCACTACATCTGGGGACATTGCTACTGGGGCCACTACTACTGCGGGCACTACATCTGGGGGCATTGCTACTGGTGGCATTACATCTGGGGGCATTTCTACTGGTGGCATTACATCTGGGGGCATTGCTACTGGGGGCACTGCTACAGGGGTCACATCTGGGGGCACTACTACTGGGGGCATTGCTACTGTGGGCACATCTGGGGGCACTGCTACAGGGGGCACTACTATATCGTCCATATTTAGTAGGGGCCCCCACAAGTTTGTTGCCCAGGGGCCCCCACAGACCTTAATCTGGCCCTGCTTCCACTTCACCTCCCTTACCCCCTACAAAGCGATTTGTAGTGATCAGATTCTTTATAAAGGAGCCAGGGGTACCAGATTGCTTTGAAATTTTGATGACTATGTGATAAAGGTAATCTAAGGTCATACATAGACCTATAATGGACAAGCCGAGCACACCACTCTTTCATGTTGGGAACTGTAGCAGAAGTCTAATGCACCGGAATTACTACTTTTGAGGCACAAAGTATATGACGCAGTCAACTTTTCTTAAAGAGCGCCTGTGGTCTTCTTAAGAGGTTAAAGAGCCAGAAGCTAGGGCAGGGGAGGGTAGGTCTTCCTGAAGAATAACACCTGCAGTCTCTATTACCTTATCCCAAAAGGGATGTAATAAGCATTCCCACTAGATATGCAAAGGAGTACCCAAAGCCTCATTACATCTCCAGCACAAAATTAGACACCCCAGGATATATTTTAGCTAATAAGCTAGGACAATGGTACCAACGAGATAACCCTTTGTAATGTGTCTTCATCACCAATATATTAAGAGAACTAGGAAATGTGTTACTAAAGATTTCCGGCCAATCATCCTCTCCCACTGATCACTGCAGATCAACTTCCCAATCCTTCATGAATTTAGGCCTAATGGAAAAGAGGTGATGTCTAAGTAGTTTATAAATAGAGGACAAAGGGTGTGGGGATAGGAATGTGATGTGCACATACTGTCGAATAGGGCGAGTCCACGGCAGTAGGCATTAGTGGGTCTTAAGCCTAGGAGAAAGTGCTTAATCTGCAGATATTTCCATATTTCCCTATTAGGTAGATCCCACTTGGCCTGAACTAAAGGGAAACTCATAACATTAGAAGAGTCAAGCAGTTGACCTACTGTCAATATCCCCTGTGATTGCCATATGGTAAATAAGTTGGGCGCAAGCCCAGGTGGAAAGGCCCAGGTTCCAAACAGTGGAAGGGCTAGGCGAGAGAAGAGGTATGGACTGGAAACACCACCAGCATAAAATAGTGGGGACCAGCAGACAGTGGCATGACCTGGGCAGGGTATGTAGCCAGGGCAACCCAGGAGTCAGAGTAGAAAGAGAGGCAGCTTCTATCATCACCCATTGTTTTCTATCCTCAATTCTACACCATTCCATAACCCTGGTAATAAGCTCAGCATGGTAATAGGAAAGAAAATGCGGCAGTTGTAAACCCCCCAAATGTTTTCATCTATAAAGCACCTTAAATCATGGTCTACAACCCGCCCACACATAATCTCTGGTGACTCGGTGCAAATCCGTGAACCAAGAGTGTGGTATTGAAATGGGAAGAGTTTGTAGAAGATGCAGAACCCTAGGTAAAACATTCATTTTGATTATTCATATCCTCCCCGTCAACGAGATCCTCTTAGAGCACCAGGTTTGAAGATCTGATTTCATCTTATTAAGCAGTGGAGGAAAATTAGAGGAGAAAATTTGGGAGGGGTTCCTATGTAAAATAATCCCTAGATACTTAATCTGTGTAGGATTCCACTGGAATTGAGAAATAGATTGTAAGCCTTGTAAAGTGGCCTGGTCAACTATGAGATTCAGGGCGACTGATTTGGATAAATTTACCTTAAAATTAGAGAAGGAGCCAAGCACTGAAACTGTTGGGAACCGAGATCAATGGATTAGGTACTATAGTAAGGATACTGGCTATATACCTTCCTACCTATACCTTCTAAAACCTGCCTATAACCTCTAAGATTTACGCTATTTGCGTACGCAGTCATACAGTAAAATAAAGACCTTAGACCTTGAACATGTGTTTCCAAAGCACGAAGTATTAATCAACCAAAGTACAGATAATACACGCTGTGATCGAAGTACAATTTAGTGCAAAGAAATTATACAGACCAAAGATACAGTCATACACACGCAAGCGCTTTGGGACCAACCAGATTCCGACATCAGCAAGAGACCTCCGTCAATCAGCAATCAGCAGAATGGACTAGAAACCCAGGGTCAGAGCACACATATTTATACCCCCCCAGAAATAAGCTGAACAAAAGAGAGGTCTTGTTACGATTCCATTGGCTCTCCTTCACGGTGCGTTTGTTACAAGGCACTTAACAGGTTGATTCAAATGGCCACAGTCCAGCCTCCAACAGCTGGTTGCCTTCGTTTTCCCACCTCATGCAAATCTAGACTGTTAGTTTTACAAAGTACATTTTGGTTCTTTGTCTTTACGGTACATAAGTTGCGAACGCATGTTCCGATCTTCACACCGATGATACCAGAAAGCTGTGGACAAAGTGCAGATCAGTATAATACCAAACACGGTTTATTTATCATGTATTAAACCTTAGATGCCAAATAGTGTTTATTTCACAGCATTTGTAATAAATGAATAAAACTTGGATCTTTTAATTTATAGCTATGGAACCTTTTGTGTAGGTGTGCATTATGTATGTATTAGGGATATGAGAAAAGACACTAGTTAGGTTTATCTGATTTGTGGCAGATGTGCACGCATGCAGCTAATAAACAGCATTCGCATGCAGGATATTGTGCATTCGCTACTGTGCGTCATGTTAGCAGCGCAACTGTGCGTAATGTGCGGTGTTTATGCATGAGATTCTATTTATGATGGATTTAACATATATATACACATATCTCATTCCTTAGTAACAGTTTCAAACTGCAATGCAAATGTGTTATGGGCAGTGAGCTTCACTTCTCAAACAAGGTGGAGACCCCCAGCTGTGAAGCTGGGGCCATTCTGTCTGGGAGTGAGACTAAAACCTGTTTAGGATTCAGACGAATTCAATTGTGTAGATCAATGTCTGGGTTATATTACAATTGCCACAACTATACTTGTCTATATACAGGGATTCCCAATTTGTATGTAAAACACTGACAGTATTCTGGTGTATTGTCTATTCTATTTACTTTTCTCAGGAGGCTGTTTTTCTAGTTGTTTTGGTATTTCTCTATGCAAGGTTGTCCCCAGAATGGGACTGTCATGGCTTCTAAAAAGATTATCAAAAACATTGCCATCTGTACTTAGCTTGTGAGTTGTAACTTAAAATGGCACTGGTCGCAAAATGGTGTCTTGCAGATTCTTGTTTCCAAAATGGAGTCTAGCTGCCATTCGCAAGATGGCGTCGCGCATGCTAATTTTTTACGCTGATTCCGTCTCAGCCACTAATCAAGCTTCAACAATAGCCATAAGGTTGTCCGCAAAAAGGTGAAATATTAATGTTTTGTTGAATGGCCCTCGCCAACGCCTCCATGAAAGAACAAATACTAAAGGAAAAAAAGGGCAGCCCTGGCGAGTGCCGTTCGAAATCGAAACACGGTCCGACAAATCCCCATTAATCTTAATACGAGCCGATGGAGTAAAGAGCTTGTATACTCTGGATACCAATCCGACCCAGTCCCAAATGCTCCAGCATACCCAGCAGGAAGTCCCAGTCCACCCTGTTAAATGCTTTTTCTGCATCTGTAGACAAGAGTATAGTTTGGATCTGTTGACTTGAAGCCACATGATTTAGGTTCAAAACCTTGGTGGTATTATCCCTGGCCTCACGACCAAAAATAAATCCCACCTGACCTGAATGGATCAAAGTAGGAAGAAGCAATTTAAAGCGGTTAGCCATTAGTTTTGCAAAATGCTTAAAATCTACATTTAACAGTGATATGGGCCTATAGCTGGAGCATTGAACCGGGATTTTTCCTTCCTTCAGTATAACAGTGAAATTTACGAGTAGGGATTGAGAGGAAAAGGTGAGAGATCTGAAACCTCATTAAACGCACAAAGCATCAAGGGAGAGAGAAAATCACTAAAGGTTTTATAATAGGCAATAGAAAACCCATCAGGGCCCGGACTCTTGCTGTTAGGAGTTGACTTAATGGCCCCCTCCAATTCAGATATTGTAAATAGCTCCACAAGGGCCTGTATATCAGTGTCTTCAAGAGTGGGAAAGCCAACCTCCTCAAGATAAGCCCTAATGGAAGCCTTTTTTAATGACAAGGCATCATGTTTCCATATCTTTCAAATTATATAATTGGGAATAGTACGAGTGAAAAGCTGAAGCTATATCATTTGCGGAATTACAAAATGATCCAAATTGACCTTTTATACGGGCAATGTATGTAGAGGCATGTTGGGTACGGAGGGCCCTAGCCAGCATCTTGCTGGGTTTACTACCCCCCCCCCCCAAATAAAAAAAAAAGACTAACAAAAATCAAACTGGATGCTCGGAAATGTTGTAGACTTAAGATTTTAAAGGGCCTGGCGAGCATCTGTTAGGGACTGAAGAGTCTCCGCAGACAGGGAGGACTTATGTACAAGTTCTAGGGCTGTATCTTCTGCAATAAAACCTCTTTCTCTGCCAATCACTGCCTATTTAGGTGTGTCCCAAGCTGAATAAGTTTGCCTCGTAAAACACATTTATGTGCTTCTCAGATTGTTACCTTAGACATATCAGGTCATTTGTGGCAATATAATCTGCAATAGCTTCCTTAAGTTGTTGCTTACAGATTGGAGCAACATATCATTTAAATGCCAAGACTAGGTCTTTTAGGGCAAACCAATCGTCAACGAGATAGAGGCACGGTCTGACCAAGAAATAGTGCCTATTTTGGTAGCTATTGCTAGGTGTAGAAACCTGTGAGGTAAAGTTTATGAATTCTAATGCCCATGACCTCAGTTCCTGTACCCAGCCATCTACAACTTCAGTTCCCTCAGCTTCTGGCAAGGGGGTAACTTCTACCATTCAAAACAAAGTTCAAGGTTATGATTGGGGTCCTGTTACAAGATGCTTCTACCCTTGACTAGAGAATTTTGGGAGACTATTCCAACCTTCTAAAGTCAGAGAGACTTCACATTCTGCTTCTTCCAGTCTCAATCTAAATGATACATTCAGACCGAGTGCTCCTCATCCTAGTAGGACACTTTAGTCTACAGCCCGCGAGAGGGCATTTGATTTAGCAACCTCTGAGGAGGCATCTGGGCTGTTGCCTTCAGAAGAAGACTCTGTTGTGTTAACTTAAGGAGACGTGTCTGAGTCCTCAACACCAGGTGGTGTACTCTGTGCAAAAATTTCTAGAAGAAATCTTAAAGGATCATCTGTACCATCAAATTAAATTTCTCCCAATTTTAGTTTCGTACCCCAGGAGGGGGTTTCAGGTTTTTTACTCCAGGAGGGTTTGTAGTTTTGTACCCCAGGAAGGGCCTTCAGGTGTTATGCCCCAGAAGGGGTCTTCAGGTGTTATGCCCCAGGAGGGGTCTTCAGGTGTTATGCCCCAGGAGGGGTCTTCAGGTGCTAAGCCCCAGGGGGGGTTTCAAGTTTCATACCCAAGGAGGGGGTTACAAGTTTTGCAGCCCATGAGGAGCCTTCTAGTGTTATACCCCATGAGGGGTTTTCAAGTTTCGTACCCCAAAGGGGTCTTCTGGTGTTTAAAACCCAGGAGAAGTCTTCAGGTGTTATACCCCAGAAGGGGATTTCAAGTTTCATGCCCCAGGAGGGGTCTTCAGGTGATATACCCCAGGAGGGGGTTCCAAGTGCCATTCCCCAGGAGGTGATTTTAAGTTTTATACCCCAGAAGGGGGTTTCAAATGTCGTACTGCAGGAGGGGTCTTCCAGTTTCATGGCCCCAGGAGAGCGTTTCCGGTGTTCAGCCCCAGGAGGAAGTTTCAAGTGGCCTGTCCATCCAATTTTTCTTTTTCTACTCGTGAGTGTGCTTCACAAGCTCCAATTTTTCTGAAGTCTAGTCCTAAAGCTCTTGATGTCAAGCAGACTTCACAGTGAATAGATAATTACATGGAAGTTCTGACATTTGTGATCATTGGGGTCGTGGGACTCATTGGGAAAAAATAACTCAAGTCATTAATAGAGTGTGTTGGGGCAAAGTTACTGAAAATATCAGTAAGGAAACCAACTACCTGATCATGAGCCGTGACGGTGATGAATCTGAATGGAAGAAGGCAGAGAGTCTTGGGATCAAGATTATTGATGTGGATGGCTTGTTTGAATTAATGTTCTCTTCGCTCAGCAAGGAATCATTTCACGAGCATATCTTCTTTGAGAATGACGGGTTGCATAACACTAATTCAACCCTGTCATTGGTATCTACCCATTCTGATGCCTGCCAGGGTCTGCCTACAGACACCTTCGCTGTTAAAGTCTCTAGCTCAAGTTTACCATTCTCAGACATTAAGCTCAGAAACACTGCTTTACTTCCTTCTGATAACTATTAACTATACGATACTGACCATCGCGACCGTCATCATGGACGCTCGCATAAGCTGTGGGTGGTAAGCTAGGAGGACGCACTAAAAAAAAAAAAAAAAAGCGCTGATTCAGAGCGTCCGGCTCTGAATCAGGCCCTAAGGCCCAAGGAGTTATGGTGCTTGTATACACAGAGGGCTACGGCCCAAGGAGTCACAGTACTTGTATACGCAGTGGGCTATGGCCTAATGCGTCACAGTACTTGTATACACAGTGGACTACGGCCTGCAGAGTCACAGTACTAGTATACACAGTGGGGTACAGCCCAAGGAGCCCGGTGCTTGTATAAACAGTGGCATAAAGCACCAAAAAATACATGTTTTTTTTTTAACTTTCTTTTTTTTTTACTTGTTTTTAAACTATTTTTTTTTTACTTATACACACAGCCACTTGTGAGTCTCTGGACACAGCCACTTAATCAGCAGAGTATAGCGCAGCATATATAAGCGTGCAGTGTGTCCCTTACACAGTCACTTTACTAGCTCAGATACTTGTGAGCCTCTGTACACAGCCAATGAGTATCAGCAGAGCAGTGCACAGCATGCGGAGCGTGGGAGTGAAATGGTACCGAATCCAGGTCTCGGCGCCTTATGTAGAGGCGAACTCTCGCGAGAATCTGACGTCAGGAGGATTACATTCGGCCTCGCACTGGGATCCAAGTGAGGCGGGAACACCCGAGCCGTGGACTCTGATCCCTACTGTTCGAATTCCACAGAATCTATACTTTATATCTGTCTGTTCCTAGTTGGCACAAAAACTGCTAAACCGATTTTCATGAAAACACCATAATTTTTTGGTGGAAACTCCTAAAAATAACCTGCACTTTGTTTCATCTCAATCCGTCAAGTTAAACCTGAGCAATAACAAAAACAAAATGTATTGACATCATCAATGCAAGAGATAGGTGTGGCACCATGGGCACGGATGGTAAGGGGTGGGAGGAGAGGTGCTTTGGGCCTGTGGTCATTTGAATAGGATAGGCTACATAGCAGTCTGTGCACAGGGAACGCAGTGACATTTGTGTGAGTGGTGGGTGAATAGGATAGGCTACATAGCAGTCTGTGCATGGTGTGAGTGGTAGGTAAATAGGATAGGCTATATAGCAGTCTGTGCACAGGACACACAGTGACATTGGTGTGAGTGATGGGTGAATAGGATAGGCTACATAGCAGTCTGTGCATGGTGTGAGTGGTAGGTAAATAGGATAGGCTATATAGCAGTCTGTGCACAGGACACACAGTGACATTTGTGTGAGTGGTGGGTGAATAGGACAGGCTACATAGCAGTCTGTGCATGGTGTGAGTGGTAGGTAAATAGGATAGGCTATATAGCAGTCTGTGCACAGGACACACAGTGACATTGGTGTGAGTGATGGGTGAATAGGATAGGCTACATAGCAGTCTGTACACAGGGCACACAGTGACATTGGTGTGAGTGGTGGGTGAATAGGATAGGCTACATAGCAGTCTGTGCACAGAGCACACAGTGACATTAGTGTGAGTGGTGGGTGAATAGGATAGACTACATTGCAGTCTGTGCACAGGGCACACAGTGACATTGGTGTGAGTGGTGTGTGAAGGCGCTGCTGCCATCACTCTATAGAGCTGCTGGTCATGTTGGCCACTCCCGCAACAGGGCCTCTATGCAAAGCAGTATTACTAGAGCACCTCAAATAAACAAAAAAGTTGGCACAGCTAGTAGTTAATAACTGAGATACCAGTTCCTCTACAATGCCTTAGGTGCAGGGCCTGGAGCGGTGGTGGAACTCATCTCTCCTTTTGCCTACTCCCCACGCTAGTCTGACAGGCCAAAACAAGTGTGAAAACTGTTCTTTACGCACACACACTGTTGTGTATAGGAAACATTAAAGTGAATGGCTGGGGGCTGCCTAGGCTTTGGGGGCTATGACAGTGTGAAATACATTTTAGATGCTTTTTTAGCACTCCTGCCATCAGCTGACTACAATTTTAGATCACTTAAAAAGTGTCTCTCTGTGGGACTTCTGTGCAGGGACTTGGTGGAGGTGGAACTAGTTCCACCTACCATTAGAGGTGACGGTTCCACCCTGTTCCTGCCCACTTTAACCCCTGCTCAGGTGTATTTTGTGTGTTTGTATGGTCCCCATTGTTGCCTAAAAGCAAGGAAGAGGTAGTACAATCTCAACATAGCATTACCTAGTGGTAAGACAACTTAATAAAAGTGTTTAGCCATTATGGGGATGGCTTCAAAGTGCATATAGTGGGGGCTGAATCAGAGTTTGCTGGTGGTTCTACTCTTTATATTTGGTTTGCAGCTTTGCACATACTGAGCACTCAGCCGTGTGTCTGCATGTACAAGGATTGCAACGTCCACTCTGAGCTTCTTTAGACTCAAATACTGCTTTGAATGCCTTTAGACATGACCATCATTCACACGAGAGAAACTTGCACCCGGAGCCGTAACTAGACTTTTTGGTGCCATGTGCCAGAGAGAGCATTGGCGCTCCCCTCCCCTTTTTTTAAATTGGGACATAAGATAGTGGAAGGTCCAGGGAAAAGATAGGAGAGGCCAGGAGATGCTGGGGATAAAAGAAGAGGAAGCTACAAGTGAGAATGATAATAAACAGAAAATTGACAGGCCTGAACAGCGCCCCCTGCCCTGCGGTGCCCTGTGCCATGGCACTGGTCGCACTACCCTAGTTACGGCCCTGCTTGCACCAGCCACATTTTAGGTGCAGATTCTCTTTTAGAGTATGGCCTCCATTGTAAATAATTATTTATTCTTAAATACTTTTTATTTGAAAGATCGTCATAAATAAATAAACAGAGACCATAACATGCACAATGTCATTGATATAGAAAATAAAATAGCCAGTTTCATAAACAGAAAAAACTGTCATCCATTTTAGAGTTTAATTTAAAGATTATTATTCATCTGAGTTCACAATCACTTCAGCGATACATCTGCCACGGAATAGGTATGAAGTCCCGGCGGCTGAATAGCCACCGGTTCATATCCCGGCGCCGGCTGCAGGGGCGCCGAGAGGGGGGGTGGAGCGAGTACAGAATACCCGGGTCCGGGCTTCCTGAGGAGCCCGGCGGGGGCCCGGGTCCGGCACCGCTCCCCCCTCACAGCAGCGCAGCACACAGCGCGTGCTGAGCTGCAGTTGGAGACTGCTCGTGGCTGCTGAGCAGCCACAGCAGTCTCCTATGCCTGTGCGGGTTAGCGATCACACTGATCGCGCCCCCCCTGGCTTTGTGCCAAGCTGAGGGGGCTCAGAGCGCCCCCTCCCCAGCGCGTAGCGCCGCTTCGTGGCACTGCAAATCTATTTTTTTTACAGCAAGGGGGCGTGGCCACGCCTTCCACGATTAGGCCACACCCCCTATTACTGGGGCCCGCCACGGCTCTTGGCGGGCCTGGCCAGCTGCCCAAAGGTAGAGGATCCCGTCAGGGCAGATGAGTACCCTATCCCTACCCCTCTCCCACTTACCCTCCCTTAGTGGTGCCTAACCCTAACCTCCCCCCCGGAGGTACCTAACCCTCCCGGGGGGGGACCTAGCCCTAACCTCCCCCCTAAGGGTGCCTAACCATAACCCCCAAAAAAAACAACCTAACCCTGCTACCCTCCCCCCCGCAGCTAACTCTAAGGGCGCCCCTGACTTACCTCGTTCGTTCTGGCATCCTTTGGCGTTCCGGCGTCGGGAATAAAATAGGCCCTGGTCTCATAACTACATCCCGCCTGCCACATTCCATAACATGACTATGATACAAACCATGTTCATCTGAATAGACACCTCCCAATCACCGCCCAGGAATGCCCAGCACATTTCAATTAATTTCAGATATTGTGTGTCTTATGCCGCGTACACACTAGATGATATGCTCCATGAGCGATATCGTCTAGTGTTTCCCCTGCAGTTATGATTTTAATTAGTACACATTTATTGACCATAATCACAAATCCCTTACTGCACACGCGCGAACCCAAGCGTCCTATGTCGTTTGAAGTTGCATATGGGTTGCTAACACTTAAGAAAGGGGTTTGCGATCCCTGGGCATTTCAGGATGGAGACTGGGAGGTGACCTAAAGTGATCGCAAAAAGGGGCCATTTTACGGGTGTGTTATTGGAGTGTCATGGGTGCTGCTGCGTTCCCATTCACAAATCCAATGCTTCAGATGCTACGTTTAGTTGGATTAGAGGAGAGTAGCTAGAGTAGATCCTAGGCTATCACAAATGTCAATGGTGCAACTGATGTTCTGTCGATGTTGAAGTGTTTACAATCTCCATCGCAAACACACAGACCACGCAGCCGAAAAGCATACAATGTGATCGCACCCTCCCCCGGAATGCCCACTATCAATCATAAGTAAACGTTTGGCGGGAGGGAATTTCTTCTGGTGGCCCCTGAATCAGGAGACTAGCTCTTTCTTGGAGGGGCCTCTTGAGGCCTTGTAGACCTCTTTTTAGATTTGATGGAAGGTGGCTATCTGCTTGTAATCATTTGTTATGATCTGGATTTTATTAAAGACTAAAAACACAATTTGTCTTCCAATTGGATATGAACATCAAGTTACTTGATAGGAGTTTCCATGTTGTTGATCTTGTTCATAGCTAAAAATATGTAGTACCGCCCTTCCTGAAAAACAATAGGTGGTCAATATACCTAAGGATGATATTTCGTGCAATAGTGGGATCATCAAAAAATACCATTTGTTCAAATGCAAACATACAAATATTGGCGTACAATGGGGAACTCTCTAAAGCAATAAATCAATTGGGGAGTTTTCCTTTATTTCTTGTTTATATGGGGATGTAGTCAGCATCATGCCATGTGGGATGCCGACAGGCGAAATACCGGCGCCAAAATCCCGACAGCGGAGGGATCCCAGCACCAGAATCCCAACTGCCGCATCCCGATGGTAAGTATCGGGCTTTAGGGGGAGGGTTAGGATGCAGGCTTTAGGGGGAGGGTTAGGGTTATGCACTAGGGGGATGGTTAGGGTGTGGGGAGGGGGTGGTTAGGTTTAGGCACTAGGGGGGAGGTTAGGTTAAGGCACCGGCGAGGGAGTGTTAGGTTTAGGGTGCGGGGAGGTGTAGGTTAGGTTTAGGCACTAGGGGGGGGTTAGGGTATGGCACTGGGGTGGGAGGGTTAGGGATTAGTCTTGCCTTATTTCCTTATGGGTGTCGGGATGCTGCTGTTGGTATTCTGACCAGCGGGATCCCAAACGCAGGGATCTCATACCCTTTTAAATGTTTGTACCTTTTCATTACTTGGTTTGTATAGCTTAAAAAAGGACCTAAGGGTCTGAAACGTTGGTAATCTTTGCTTAATAAACCAAGTGTTTATGCAACACATCCTTTGAGTGCTTCTACTATAATTTCAGTCCTGGCGCCCAACATGACATTAGAAGTTTATTACCAATGAAACACACACGGAGAAAAAGAGGGAGGGAGAGAGAGAGAAGAGTTTGTAGTAGCAGTCTCGCTCTCACTCTTTAGTTAAACATTTTTTTTTTAATAATTTTCTTTATTGAAGCACTGTACAATGACATCATCCAATTATGGACAAGACCATATGTAAATGGAAATGTTATTATTCATAACCACATCAAAAGTTACAACTCTCAAACAAAGCTTGCCAGCAATCTGGCTGCCTCTTCTGGGAGAAGGCAGCCAGTTCGGGGGGTGTGATGTGTTTTTGAGGGCAGGGGGGTGACCACGATGACGTGATTCAGCGCGGAATCATGTCATCAGCTCTCTCCGGACTGGCCACTTAGGCAAGGTGGGAGCGGATGCCGGCAGCGGGAGCAGGGGGGTGCGGGCGACTGGCGCCAGACAGGAGACTTGTCCACTCTTCCGGGGGGCCAGGAGCAACACGCGATTTTCGGGAGTCTCCCAGCCATTTCGGAAGAGTAGGCAAGTTTGTCTCAAACCTGTGAGTGAAATATTTTTCTAATACTAGGTCCGTACATGTTTGTTATTTTGGAGTGCTGTGGGTGTATATCCATCTAGATCAGTGGTTCTTAGCGTGACCATATCTTTTTGCTGTGGTGATGAAAGCATCAGAATTTTTGTGCTGGAGCAGTAGTATCTTTGGTGGCTCCACCACTGCAAATGGCAGCAATGGCAAGAATGCTGTCTGACTATATAATCTCTAACAATGGATTTACTATTGGCAATCAGCAGAGAATAGGCATCCAGCATTGCTACCAGACAATTACTAACAGACACACACAGTGCTTGCTGGCTATTGTTTCTCCTGTAATTGCTGACAACTAAGGCTGTGAAGAGTCAACTTGTATTCTAAATGGCTGTTGGGAATGGCATGGATGTCAAACTAAAGGTGCCAGAGGAGGAAGAGACAGAAAACAGCAATATAAAGTTTAAGTGAGGTATTAGTGGGTGTGAGGATACCAGGTTTATGTGTGCATTATTTTCGGATTTTGCCCTGAGAAAGGCAGCGGTTGCAGCTATTAGTCCCTTGAATTGCACTGGAAAGACACATTAGTGAAAATTCAATGATCACTTTATATGCAAAAACAGTACCTACACACTATGACAGTAGTATTAGCCACCCTCTGAACTGTTCACCCCCTAAAACAATTAGCTCTTTCGTTATAGAATTAGCGATAAGTCACGGAGTCATGCTTACCCACCCGGGACTGGGAAAAGTACTGCTGTGAGGGAGCTGCTGAGCAGGTCACTGAGAGAGATGCAGCTGGGTGACTTAATGCTTCTCAGGAAGCGGCTTCTCCAAATTCCGGCCACTGGGACGCCTGACTTGCTGATCCCGGCTGCTTGGCCTGATGTGTCGTCTACCAATTTGGTAGATACAGGCTAGCAGTCATCCCACTCCTGTGGTTACACTGGGTTCACCAATCTATGGGTTTCTCCCAGTGACAATGGTGTTCACTGCTGCTGGAGCTACCTGGCACAGTATAAACTGAAAATTCCACCTCCCAGGTTATCCCATGTCAAGAAGTGAGTAAACAGTTATGTGTTGTTATTTTAAAACTTATTTTTCCACGATGATGTGACACCTTTGGGTGTGAGCTACAATGCCCTAATAATAAGCTCTGGTAATGGGTGCTTTAAAATCCAATTTGGATCAATGCCCATTACATCATGTTGATAAAGGGGGTTGGCTTTCTCACTGCAATAATACTATCCACCCATTGTGGGCATTTGTTATGTCAGAGAGCATTCAGCTGATCCTGGCTTCCTGTGTGGAGGGGGTATATGTGGGCTGATGGTTTGGGACTTCCTATGGTGGGTGTTAGCAGCCCTGACATTGCACCTGGCTGCATGGACACAGGATAGTATACCTAGATGCACATATTTACATTCGTTAGCAAAGCATCATAAACAATAATACATAATCAATATACCTCTGGTCATGCAGTACTTTCAATTGTAAACATATAGAACGTCAAATGCATCCTGTAAGCAACATTTGTGACACCCCGCCAGGTAGGGTAGAGTTGTAAAGTGAGGTTCAGGTATCTTACTAGAAGGAATAGATGGTTGGTCACTCTCTGTATTAGCTCTTACGAGGGTTATCTTCACAGCAGAGGAGGAGTTTGATTCTTCACCCAATGAATTATGCCAGTTAGTGTCAAACAAAACTCTATGTATTGACAGTATTAACTCATTAGCACAGTTGAAGTAATGTTAGGGATATAGTTACAATACATTTCATAAAATAAATACATGCAAAAGGTATTTCTGGATAAGTAACATACACATAACAATGTAGCAAGGTTTATTATACTGGAACTCGGCAAGATCCAAAGTTTTCTTCAGTTACCACCTGTTGGATCTATGTGATCCTGAGGACACAAAACTGGTTTGATAATACCAATGCAGGTTACCTTAACCAAACTTTACCACATTACTAAATACCATTTAGTTATAATTGAAACCACCTAAACGGCTTATCTAGACCAAACCACTAGTAGGTTGGAGGGAACAGGAACAACGTAAAAGGCATTTTTGCATAAAACCCTTTAGGACTACTATAAACTTAATTTAGTCAATACTTTCTCTAGTACAATTCCCCCCGCTGGATCTGTAGAGGTGGTGCACATACTGTACGTTGCAGATCTGATTCTCAGATAGTGTGATCAGGGGAAGTGGCTATTATTAGTTGTCCCTGCAGAGGGCCTCGAAAATCCCAAAACTGCTGGCTCTGTTTGTGGCAAAGAAATTATTCTTAAAACAGTCTTTACTATCTCTTTTCTGCCACCACAAGACACTGTGAAAGTTGCACTTGGCGTATCACTGTAGTTTGAGGACTGAGAACTATTCAGTGACTTTAGCGAGCCTCTCAGTACAGTATTATTGGCTGCTTTGCGCTACTAATGGTGTCCTAGGAACAGATGTAACTATCCTGTTTATACAGAGACACTATGGCCTGGGGAGACGAGCTAGACTCTGCTGTGAGCGCTGGCTGTTACTGTGTAGCAGGTGGGAGGTAGTGCTATAATGCAGGGTTGTGATTAGTGTGATTACAGACCTCTCCAGGCGTCACCTTTGTCCGGAAATGAGGATCAGCTAATAAGATCGCCGCCCTCCTTCATATCAGCTCTGACACCGGGCTCCCTGCTCACTTCCCTGCACGCCTTGTAGGAGGGAGAGTCTGCCTCAAAGCCGGCCTCCAGATAGTAGGGAATCCATCTTCCAGTCTCCACCTCCAGCCACAAGCACTGTACATCACTGCCGGATCACAGGCACACCGCCAGGAGCTTTATCAGCCAGTTGTAATGTGCAGCGCTACCGATTCCTGATGTTACTCTGGTGTCCGCAGAGACTCCGGTGAGCATTGCTGCGCAAGTCCTTCCTTCCTCACCGTCCTCTCAGGGCTCCCTGTAACCGACGTAACTGTCTTACTCCGCCCCCTACAGCTGGTTCCAGCAGCTTCTGTGTCATGTGACCTGCTGCTGACACACCGCATATTACCTGCACCAGTACATATAGGTATATGGGTAACTGCCCCCGGTCTCTGGTGGGGCATAAATTTATCAGTCAGTTACAATATGGTTTATATTGATTAGTCTTTGCCACATACACAGAGCACACTGTATTTACATATTCTATATACAGTATTTACATATAGGACACAACATGCATGAGTACACCAAGGTCTGGAGTACCACATTCCTCCCCACTAAAACATGCCTGTCCTCATGCATTAATAGTACATATTCGAATATTTGCTTAACATTTTTTGATTAATAATTTAAATCTAATATTTACAAGCACAATACTTATTCTCAGGCTAATGTCTATTCTGAATCTGTGGGGCATCTTTATTCCTCTTTCCTGACTTTCTAAATGCCTGTTGCAAAATTGAGACTATGTCATTAGAGTCCACCGTTGTGTTCTCACAATCTGGGCGATGCCACTCTGGAAAAAGATACGACACAGCCTCTTTCGCTGCACTATGGGATTCTGCTGGAACGTTAGATATGGACTTCGATATAGCTAACTCTGGGCAATTGGGTGTAAGGGGTTCCAATCTCTCTGCTGTGGCCATGTGGATCACTCCTTCATTGTCTCTTTCCCTGTCAGCGGCACTTGAATTTGCCTGATTAAGGTAGGCTGTACTGGAATCGATGTCTTCCATTCTAGACTTACGCTCATGTACTTGCTCTGAGGGAAGTGGTCGCTGGACTATGTCTTTCCGGCTCTGCTGCACTGTTTCTCTTTACGCTTCTTCATGCTCCTGTCTATATTCGTGGTATTGGTAATTTTGTTGGTAATTACATGAAGAATATCTTCGCTGTGAATGGTGCCAATAATGCTTGTGATATGCTGCATATCTGCTGCCTTGAACTGGGACACCACCAGGACCAGTTACATTAGCTGCCTGTAGACCTTTCTCCCCATTCACCACGTCAAACTGGACTCTCTCTCCTTCTCCCAAGCTGCGGAGGTACTTTCTCGGGTTGTTCTTTTGAATGGTTGTATAGTGGACAAATACATCATTTTTGGTGTCATCACGTTTTATGAACCCATAGCCGCGTCGCACATGGAACCATACGACTTTGCCCAAAACTCCTCTTGCGATGGTTGATGTAACTTCACCTGCAGGTGGTGTGCTCACAATTTGCATTCGATTCAATAATATTGAGCCTGGACTCACATCTCTGGGTTGCCCATCTGTCCCTCCTGAGAGCACTTCTGGGTTTAAAGGCTCTCTCTGGATGCAATAGCATTCAATGTGGTCACATGGGTTACATCTTCTACAGATGGGTCATCCTTGTGAATTAAAGTGATCGTGCTCTCTCTTCCCATTCCTCTGAGGAGGTTCTGTCCAGTCATTGGGGGACCTCCTTCTTTCTGTTTGCCAGGTAATTTCTCTTGGTTCAGTCACATGTTTGATAAAATTCTTAATTTCCTTATACATTTTCACCATTCCCTGGGTCAATTCTTCTATTTGTCCTTTTAATGTTTGTAAGGGGTCAGGGGCTGATGCTTGAGAACTTTGGGAAGTAATTTCTTTAATTCTAGAGGGACTTCCCATGTTGGAGTCTCCATTCACCTCCTGAAAAGCTGGCATCTCAGGGAAAGTCACTTGGTTAATCTGATAAGAACCTACCACCTTAATGGCTGCCTCCTTAAAATCCAGAAAAGAATTCCTAGAAAGCTGCATTCTTAATAGACGTAGCTGTGTCTTGATGGTTTCCCCATTACATCCTTCGATGAATTGATTTATTAATGTTTCATCAACGTTTCTCACTTCAGAAGTGTCCACAGCCTGTATCCTCTGCAAGGCCTCTTGGAGACTTAAAGCATAGCTTCATAGAGATTCTCCTGGTTGTTGTTTCCTTGCATAAAATTTCATTTTCAGCTCGGACATAGTATTGATGTCAAATGTTTTACTTAACCTCTGTAGAATTTGGTCAATGTTTTGTCGTTCTTCCCTTGGCCAGGAGGTTACCTCTCGTAAAGCTGATCCTTTTAATTGACCAATGAGGATCTCCACCTGCTGTCCTTTTGTCAGTGGGTATAAACGGAACATACTTTTCATTTTATTCTTGAACTCCCTGAAGGCATTGCTATCAGAATCTTGAACATCCCCAATATACGATGGGAGCCATGGGGCCCCAAAGTAGTACGGTAGCATTATGGAATTTAATTGAGACATGATGGGACTCTGATGGACTGAGTCTCCTGAAGATGCTGTGACATCTCGCCTATTAGTAAACCTTCTTCAGTTCAGATCCTGAATCCTGTTCGTTGTGACGCCAAATGTGACACCGCACCAGGTAGGGTAGAGTTGTAAAGTGAGGTTCAGGTATCTTACTAGAAGGAATAGATGATTGGTCACTCTCTGTATTAGCTCTTACGAGGGTTATCTTCACAGCAGAGGAGGAGTTTGATACTTCACCCAATGAATTATGCCAGTTAGTGTCAAACAAGACTCTATTTATTGACAGTATTAACTCATTAGCACAGTTGAAGTAATGTTAGGGATATAGTTACAATACATTTCATAAAATAAATACATGCAAAAGGTATTTCTGGATAAGTAACATACACATAACAATGTAGCAAGGTTTATTATACTGGAACTCGGCAAGATCCAAAGTTTTCTTCAGTTACCACCTGTTGGATCTATGTGATCCTGAGGACACAAAACTGGTTTGACAATACCAATGCAGGTTACCTTATCCAAACTTTACCACATTACTAAATACCATTTAGTTATAATTGAAACCACCTAAACAGCTTATCTAGACCAAACCACTAGTAGGTTGGAGGGAACAGGAACAACGTAAAAGGCATTTTTGCATAAAACCCTTTAGGACTACTATAAACTTAGTTTAGTCAAGAGAGTCTGCCTCAAAGCCGGCCTCCAGATAGTAGGGAATCCATCTTCCAGTCTCCACCTCCAGCCACAAGCACTGTACATCACTGCCGGATCACAGGCACACCGCCAGGAGCTTTATCAGCCAGTTGTAATGTGCAGCGCTACCGATTCCTGATGTTACTCTGGTGTTCGCAGAGACTCCGGTGAGCATTGCTGCGCAAGTCCTTCCTTCCTCACCGTCCTCTCAGGGCTCCCTGTAACCGACGTAACTGTCTTACTCCACCCCCTACCACTGGTTCCAGCAGCTTCTGTGTCATGTGACCTGCTGCTGACACACCGCATATTACCTGCACCAGTACATATAGGTATATGGGTAACTGCCCCCGGTCTCTGGTGGGGCATAAATTTATCAGTCAGTTACAATATGGTTTATATTGATTAGTCTTTGCCACATACACAGAGCACACTGTATTTACATATTCTATATACAGTATTTACATATTGGACACAACATGCATTAGTACACCAAGGTCTGGGGTACCACACATCCTATCTATTAATGTCCAAAGAAAAGTCTGGTCCACTGCAGCCTTGCTACACAGACACAATTTGCATTATAATGTGCAAAGTTCCATTGACACACAGGCAGTGTGCTGCATAGGAGAATATACATCTATTTTCCCCCACCAGATGTGCAAACACCACTAATTATGCATCCTCCTTCACTTATATATTGGGAGTCAGAGAACGGACTGGGAAAAGTATATGTTAGTGTCATTACTCTGACACTAGCCAGGCTGAGGCCCTCAGGTCGTCAAGGTGGATCTATTGGTATATGCGAGCTGGGCATACTTGGTAAAGGGCTGCTTATGGCTGAATGCCACTCGCCAGTGGGTGTAGGTGCACAAGGGCCCCAGATATCACTGGGAACATGGTGCAAGCACCAGTGGCGGAACAGAGTGGTGGGCCCCGGTGCAAGAATATGCTTTGGGCCCCATTATGCAGTGCCCCCGATAGTAGTCCCCCTATGCAGTGCTCCCAGTAGTGCCCCTAGAAGTGGTCCCCCCTACGCAGTGCCCCCAGGAGTAGTCCCCCCTATGCATTGCCCCCAGTAGTAGACCTCATGTATACGGGCTGCCCAGCATCCCCCCAAAGTGACGAAAATGGGGGAAGTCGCGAGGCTCCGTCCCGGTTTCCATAGGCTCCGCCCCTTTTAGTGGAAGCCAAGCCCCCTTTTCGGTCGCGCACGCCTTCGACGCGGGACCTGTCCCTCCTTGGCCTCATCAAATGTTGGGAGGTATGACAGTAGCGGCCCCCCCATACAGTACCCCCAGTAGCGCCCCCCTATACAGTCCCCCTCATAGCTGCAACCACCCTATACAGTGCCCCCAGTAGCGCCACCCTTATAAAGTGCCCCTAATAGCAGCCGCCACCCCTATACAGTGTCCCCAGTAGCGCCCTGCCTATGCTGTGCCAGTTCCCGTGCCCCCTTACACACACACACAAAACAAAAAAAACACAACTTGCCTAAATACCCGCTCCTGCCGCGACCGCCGCTGTCTGCTCCTCCCGGCCCGGTCTTCTGCACTATGGGAGAGACGTCATGACGTCTCTCCCATCACCCGCTGTGGGGGGAGCAAGAAGGTAGAGATCTACACCGCGAATATTGTTGAGAACATGGCACAAGTGCCATGTTTCCATAGATCTGCTCCTCCAATATCACTGGAAACATGACGTTGACGCCATGTTTCTGGAGATCTGTGCATGTGCACTACAGAAGTCACAGGGAAGATTTTATGCTTGTAACCCTGGTTAAGGGTTAAAATAAGTACTGTACTCCTAAATGATTGTAATATTTGTAAAATTACAATTTGTGAGGTAAAGTATATGTATTTACTGTATATGTATCTAATTGTATTCATGTACATGGCCCTTCTATAATTTATGTATACAGGTATATCTATTTTATGTATTTACTAGAGATGTGCGCCGACCCCCGTGTTTTGGTTTTTGATCTGGCTCTCCCCTGGTTTTGGATTTCTTTCCTTGGTGTTTTGTTTTTAGGTTTTGGTTTTGGATCTGTATTTTTTCCAAAAAAATATATAAACAACTAAAACCACATAACTTGGGCCTGTTTTTGTTCCTACAGTATTGTTAACCATTTTCAGGCATTTCTAACCATCTCACAGCTCACAATATTGATTTCACTATTTTTCACCAATACAGGCCAAAGGCTGCAGCGAGCTGGCTGGCTAAAGTAAGCAACAGAGCAGTAGCACAAATGCACGGCAGTTTAATAAAATATAGGACATCTATGAAACATTATCACACAACAGTGGCAGACAGGATGGCAATTTAATAAACTATAATAATGTTGGTCGGCAATGCCCCAAATTGTGCCAAATGTAAAGGAAAGAGGTGCAAGATGGAATTGTCCCTCCCACCCACTCTTATGTGGGATATTAAAAAGGACATGCACAGTTTAACAAACCAAGCACTTTAGCCACTAGGACTGACTCTTTTGTGGCTGAACTCCTTGGTTTGTTTGGGCCCCCACAAAACATTTTATGGAAGGACTACCTTCAATTATTAATGCGGAGGTTGATTATGAGGGTGTTGGTGGTGGAGATTGCATGTGCTGGTCCAAATTGCTGGTAGCTGATGCTGGACTGCTTGTTATTAATTTACAAATTATAATTTTGTTAAACAAATTGTATGAACTCGCTGCAAATGATGTAACAGGGAGGAGGTGCCTAGATGGTTAATGTCCCTTCCTCTGCTAACTTTGGCTTTACAAATGGAACAGATGCTTTCACAACTGTTGTCAGAATTTAGATTAAAATAATTCCACACCCAAGACGTTGCTTTTCTGGCTTTCTTTTTATCATTAGCAAGAACTGCTGCCACTGGTGTCTGATTTACGCAAACCACATCCTTATCATCAACATCCACATTAGCGTCAGATAGGGCACAAATTTCCCCCTCATCCTCCTTTTGCACTTCCTCCACACTATCATCCTCATTTTTTATTATTTCACCATCTAATACTAACACAGCCATCATGACGTCAGTGATGCACTGTGAAACTGGGTGACAGCTGTTATACTTACTTCTTGTATCAAAGAACTGTTTAATAGTCAATTTTTTTTTTAAATTACTTCCGATCACAAATGAGGATGTTGATGATGATGTTGGTGTTGGAAGTTGAAGGCGCTTGGATCCCACAGAGAGGGAGCAGGTAGGTGACACTGGACTTGTTACGTTTTGGAACTTGGCGACATACACTTTGATATTTGATGAATGCACTCCAAGTGACGTAACAAGGAAGAGGTTCCTAGATGGTTTAGGTCCCTCCCTCTACTCACTCTTGCTTTGCAATGGTTACATATGGCTTGACAACTGTTGTCCGGATTAGGGTGGAAATAATTCCACACGTGAGAAGTGGATTTTTTTGTCTTTTGCCCTGGCATGACAACAATGGGCTTTGGCTTTTTCAATCAGTGGGCAACAGCTGTTTCCTTATTTACACAACGGACATCCTCGGCATCAACATCCTCATCACCAACATCTTCATCATCAACATCCTCATCATCCTTAGCACCTTCAACTACCAAAATATCCTCCTCCTCCATGTGCAATTCCACAGAAGCATCCTCATGGACTAAGGGCCTGATTCAGAGCCGTTCGCTATTTGCGGTCGTTCGTTCAAAAACAAGGGGTGGCTATTCAAATGATCCCTTCGCAAATTGCAGTCTGTTCCCACCTCTAAGTCTGAATGAGCGCGCAAAACATATGCTCGTTTATTTGGTAAAAACGTCCCCTGGCCGCTCGCACCATACGTCATGTCCGCTATTTATTAGATTAATCGAGTACATCGTACAGCGTATGAACTGCTCGCTATTCTTGTGGTTGGTTTTTTCAACCGCTATTTTGCGAGCAGTTCTGAGTTAAAAAAAACCAAGTGACGTGGTCAATGACGCTGCTGTATTAATTATGCACTCCCTTAAAACGCCCATTTTGACCTTTAAGCACGCCTGCGTTCGAATTCCACTCCCCCGTTTTCAAGCACCTTCCCCTGTTACCACCCACATATGCCTCATTCTGTCACTCAAAATAGCAGGCACTCGCTATATAGCGTACAAACGATTTTCGGCCGCACTGACTGGTTCGCGCATGCGTACTAAAAACCGTACGCATGCGCAGATGTGCGAACATCGCACGGAACGAGCGTACTGCCGCTAGCGAGCGGCTCTGAATGAGGGCCTAAGTCTGCAAGATGTTGACTGCCCTTCCCTACATTTACAGAGGGCACACAAATATAGGATCCTCTTGTACACTAGTATTTAGGCTGGCTCACACATGGCAACCGCTGACACACTTGCACTCTCCTCGGGGATTTGTGATTTCGATTTCTCAGGGCACACAGTTGTTTTTTCCAAAGGGCTATCAGAATTGGAACCAGCCGTCTTCGTAAAGAAAGGCCAAGGCCTTATCCTTTCCTTGCTACTTCGTGTAGTGAATGGCATATTGCCAATTTTTTGTTTATCTAAAGGCAAATTTCCTTTCAATTTTTTTTTCTTAACTTCAGTAAAAGTAGCTTTACCATATCGATGGCGAGACTTAAGCCCTGGGGCATGGGCTTTCATAGAGGACTGGCGGCCGCTACAACATGTGGTTCTTGGCCTTGCTCTCCTGTCATGTGACAGCCCTCCAAATTTTCTGCGGTCTTGAAGCAGTGTCACAAGCAACAGTCGTGCGCACACAGAAAAAAATTTACAAAAAAATACAGGTTTTTTTTTTGCTGGTCCACAACTTGGGCCCAGAGCACAGATTGATGACGACTGGAGTTGGCAGCACTAGGTTGCATTGCCGACTTGCTGGATCTTGTGTGGCTAAGCCTAACACGCACAGACACACAATTATTTGAAAAAAAAGACAATGGGTCTCAATCAGACCCGCTCACAAGTGCCTGAGCGCTCGCAAGCAGGTCAATGTTTGGCTGTGCGCACGTGCAGCGGCCGCACTGTGCGTGCGCAAGCCCTGGAGCGAGAGAGAAATTCTCTTGCTCCGTGGCTTACTACAAAAGGGGTGGCTGTCGATGTTGATCGACAGCTCGTCCCGTTTTGTAGGCATGGCGGGAGGGTGGCTTCACAAACGGAGGTGTTCCCAAGCGAACGCCTGCCGTTTGTGGGCGGCCCCACTGACATCACCAGTGATGTCAGTGGGAGAGCTTCCGGCTTTACTAGAGCCGAAAGCTCTCTGGGGCTTGCGGCAGACGAGACCCTACCACAAGGGTCTCGTCGCACGCCCCGTTGGTTGCGATGGTCTTGACCATTGCGACCATCATCCTGGCCGCTCGTTAAGGCTGTGGGTGGTAACCCACAGCCTAGCAAGCCGCCAGGAGGCCGGATCATTTTTTAGGTGCGGCCGCCCTTATTCAGAGCGAGCGCTCGCATTTTGCGAGCGGCTCTGAATGAGGTCCAATAGGTTTTTTTTTTTTTTCCAGCTCCAGAACTTGGGCCAAGAGCACAGATTGATGACGACTGGAGTTGGGCAGCACTAAGTTGCGTTGCCAACTTGCTAGATCTTGTGCGGTTAAGCCTAACATGCACACAGACAAATATATATTACACGAAAAAAATATTATTTGTATTTTTTCGGGGGGTCCAGAACTTGGGCCCAGATGGATGCAGCAGACAGCACCAGCACAGATGGATCAGCAACAGCCCAGATGGACACAGCAGACAGCACAACAACACCAGCCCAGAATGGACCAGCAAGAGCCCAGGACACAGTAGACAGAACAGCACATCACCTCTCCCTAGCCCTACACTACCGACCCTCCCTGTTCAGTCTCCACAGCCGTAGTGAGTGTGTTGAGGGCTGATTGTCTCACCTGGGAGAGCAGACAGGGAGTTTGCTCAGAGACACTGGAAAAACCTAACTGTAAGTGTTGTGCTGTGCTTGGTTGCTGGTGAGGGCATTAGGCCCTGCCAGGTTCTGGTAGTGAGGGAACTACCTGTGAAGTTAGTGCCCCGACAGGGCTAGGATTTATGTTTATGTTTTCTTTGTGTAATTTCTGACATTGTACAATAAAGACTGGCGCCGACCAGCTTGTACTCGCATCCAGACTGGTGTGCTGCTTCCCTGCTGCTGTGTGTGTGTGTAAGGAAGGAGTCCCCTATCCAGGAGAGGGACCTCCTAATCTGACTGTGTCACAATATGGTGGAGAATGCGGGCAACCACACACACTGAAGTTGCAGCGAGAGGAAAACTTTCCATTTAAAAATTAAAGGGACAGACACCCAATTGGTGAGTGTGGAAATAACACTGTGTCCTTTGAGTCCCATAGAGGAGGCGTCAGCCAATGCTCAGAGAGGCAAGGTTCGGCTTCCAACCTACACCCCAGGACAAAATGGAGGACCTTATTAAGGCCTTGCTCCAAGCTACAGCAGCTCAGCAGGAGACGAACAAACTTCAGCAGGAAGCTACCTGGGCTCAGCAGGAATCTACCAGGGCTCAGCAGGAATCCACCAGGGTGCAACTGTTGGCCTTGGAGACAGCCCAGAGGCAACAACAGGTCACCATCGCGGAAAACAGCCAGGCCATAAAAGAGGTGGTACAGCACCTGGTCGCCCGGCCCAGAGATGTTAATACGGGTCCTCCCACCACCACTCACTCCGTACGAGCCAGTCACTTCCTCCAAAAGATGACTTCGGGCGATGATGTGGAGGCCTATCTCGCCGCATTTGAAAGAACGGCCAAAAGGGAGAGTTGGCCCCAGGAGCAGTGGGCAAGTCTGGTGGCACCTTTTTTGTCTGGGGAGCCACGAAAGGCCTATTTCGACTTATGCCTGGCTGATGCCAAGGACTATAAAAAACTAAAACAGGAGATCCTAACTCTCTTGGGAGTCACCACCTTTGTTCGTGCCCAACGGGTCCACCACTGGGAGTTCCATATGGACAAGCCTCCACGTTCACAGATGCATGACCTCGTCCATCTGTCCTCAAAATGGCTACAGCCCTAGACGCTGACGGGACCACAGATCGTGGAAAGGGTCGTGATGGACCGGTACCTGCGATCATTGCCCGCGACTCTGCGCAAGTGGGTGAGCCATGCAGACCCTAAGACCATGGACCAGTTGGTCGAGCTAGTGGAGAGGTACGTGGCGGCTGAGGAGCTGAGGAGTATGCCCCACCAAGCCCCGATGGCGCCCCGGCAAACTCCCAGTGACACTGGTAAGACTGTTCCAGGGGAGAAGGGTGCTGAGCGGTGGGATGTACCTAAGACTGAGGGTGTAGAACCTGGAGACAGGCCTGCCAGGCCAGGAAGGTTCTTGCCCCGTAAACGACTAGACATTAATATGATTCAGTGTTTCCGGTGTGGTGACTTCGGCCATATTTCCGCTAATTGTTCACTTACAACTGAACCTATGCAATGTGATACTGCTCATGTCTACCGCAGGGGGTCTTTCTTTGCACAGACAGCCTGTACGGCTGACCGGCAGGCTGAGACTGATAAGCACATGTGTGTACTTACTGTAGATAGCAACCGAGTAGAGTCACTGTTAGACTCTGGTAGCTTGGTGACACTTATAAAAGCTGAGCTGGTGAACCCCTCGAGGCATACAGGGAAAACTGTTGGTGTGACCTGCATACATGGGGATACTCGATATTATGTTACTGCCGAGGTGAACATCGAGACACCCTGTGGCTCTGCTATAGTTTCTGTGGGTTTGGTGCCTGGTCTGATGTACGATGGAATATTGGGGAGAGACTTTGCTCACTCCTGGAAGTTGTGGGTAAGCCGTTTTGTTCCAGAAGTGAACAACCCCGATCCATTTGAGAAGGTTGTCGATGTAGTGGAGGAGGGAGTTTCTTCTGAGTCAGAGTTATTCCCTTTTTCTACTATGATTGGCGAACTAGAGAATGCGGAGCGTGACGGTGGCCCGCCAACTGATGTGCCTCCCATTGAGGTGGGAAGTGTTGTTGGGTCAGTGGATCATCTGCCTGATTTAGAGGTCAGAAGAGAGGTCTTTGCCGTGGAGCAGTTGAATGACCCTACTTTGGTAAAATCCAGGGAGAATGTAAAAGTAGTTGATGGTAAACCCATAGACCCTGATAGTCCTTTGTCCTATCCCCACATGGCAATGTGTCAGGATTGGTTATATCAGGTGACTAAGAAGGGGGAAGATGTTGTGGAACAACTAATAGTTCCCAAAGCCTACAGAAGAACAGTGTTGGATCTGGCCCATGGTCGTATAACGGCAGGTCATCTAGGGGTAGAGAAAACCACTGAGCGAATAATGCAGAGGTTTTTCTGGCCCGGGCTTCATAAAGAGGTATCTGACTTTTGCGCATCCTGCCCTGAGTGTCAGTATCATGCTCCCAGCCCACGTTTTAAGGGACCACTAGTTCCATTGCCTATTATAGAGGTGCCGATAGTGAGAGAGCACCTGAAACAGGCTCAACAGGCACAGCAGAGGGTATACAACCGCAATGCTCGGTTACGCAGCTTTGCTCCTGGGGACAGAGTGTTAGTGTTGGTTCCCACTGTGGAAAATAAACTTTTGGCTAAATGGCAAGGGCCCATTTGAAATCTTAGAAAGAGTGGGACAGGTCAATTACAAAGTTTACCAGCCGGGGGAAAAGAAAGCCGGAACAGATATACCATATAAATCTGTTAAAGCCCTGGAAAGATAGAACGGTACTGTCGGCCGTCCAAGCCCCTCCAGTAAGTCCAGGGCCCTTAGTTCCTGAAGTGACAGTGGCAAAAACCCTGTCGGCAATTCAACAACGAGAGGTCAAGGAGTTTCTGGTTAGAAATAGGGTGCTGTTCTCTGACGTACCTGGGAAAACCTCGGTCGTTAAACATGACATCATCACTGACCCAGGGGTTAAAGTTAATCTAAAGCCCTATAGGTTACCAGAAGCACCAAGAGCATCGGTGTTGAATGAAATTAAAAATATGCTAGAGTTAGGGGTTATTCAAGTATCACATAGTGAATGGTCAAGTCCCATTGTGTTGATTCCATAGCCCGACGGGAGTGTGCGTTTCTGCAATGACTTCCGAAAGTTGAACAGTGTTTCAAAATTCGATGCCTACCCGGTGCCACAGTGGAGAAGGAGGCGTTGGCCATAAAGTGGGCGTTACAAAATTTTATATTTTTGGTGGAACACAGGCCAGGGGGCCTGTTGTTTAAAGCAGACGCGTTGTCACGCGTTCATTGTTTGGGGGCTTCAGTTGTTCCGCCCCATAGGTCGAAACAAAGGGGGGGGATATGTGATAGGATCACTGGTAAAGTGGTCTGTGACAGGGATATTTATCCCAGATTCCAGTCCAAAGTCTGCAGTGTAGCAGGCTTGAGTTTCGGCTTTTTGAAAAGCCGGTTTGGGACCTGGGGGTTGTGGGTGAGAGGAGAGGGAGGGCTCCACCCACGGCCACTCCAGGTTTTGGTTCTCGCAGCCTGGTAACAGGCTTGATTGGGTTCCCACCTGAGGGTGGCCAATATAAGCCTAGTGTGTTGAGGGCTGATTGTCTCACCTGGGAGAGCAGACAGGGAGTTTGCTCAGAGACACTGGAAAACTTAACTGTGAGTGTTGTGCTGTGCTTGGTTGCTGGTGAGGGCATTAGGCCCTGCCAGGTTCTGGTAGTGAGGGAACTACCTGTGAAGTTAGTGCCCCGACAGGGCTAGGATTTATGTTTATGTTTTCTTTGTGTTATTTCTGACATTGTACAATAAAGACTGGCGCCGACCAGCTTGTACTCGCATCCAGACTGGTGTGCTGCTTCCCTGCTGCTGTGTGTAAGGAAGGAGTCCCCTACCCAGGAGAGGGACCTCCTAATCTGACTGTGTCACTATATATATATATATATATATATATATATATATAATATACATACACACACACACTGGTGGCCAAAATTGCGGACACATTTTGAAATTTGAATGTTTATCAGCTTCGAATGCTTATAAAAACTGTTTCACTTCATGCAGTGCACTGATTCATATATCAAACAAAAGAAAATTTTATGCTGAATTCAACACAATAAACAGAGGTCAAATATTTGCATTACAAGGGAAGTTATGCCGTGAAAACTACACTTAGGGTGAAAATCCCTGTGTACTTATGATGTTACTGTCCTGTCAGTATTTCGTTGGGTATCCTTTATTTTTCAAGACAGCAGCACAGCGACGTGGCATTGAGCCAACCAATGTTTGGAGCTCTACCTTCTTTTTTTATGTGGTGCCATGAGACAATCATAGCCTCAATTAATTGTCTTTTATTGGATGGACGCCTCAGATGTACCAGTTTTTTCAAACGGAACCACAAATGTTCTATGGGGTTCAGGTCTGGGCCGTTTTCTGGCCCAGCACCTGTATGTCATTGTGTGAAGTGTAACAGTTTTTATAAGCATTCGAAGTTGAAAAACATTAGAATTTCAAAAAAGTGTCTGCAACCTTGGCCACCTCTGTGTGTGTATGTGTGTGTGTGTATATATATATATATATATATATAGAGAGAGAGAGAGACAACTGGAGCTGTGTGTAAAAATATGAAAAGGGGCACTTTGTCAAGATCAATCTTAAGAAATACACAAAACCGTGTCTGTCATTGAGGTCACTTACCTCCATAAACATCTGCTGGGACAGACAGTAGCTTGAAGTACTGTGCTGTCCTGTCGGCTCCACTTCCCTGCCTTCCTGGTCCATGCTCGGTAGTGGATGTCCCTGCTCCTCGGTAGATGGACCGATTGCT
The DNA here is from genome assembly GCA_031769625.1 of Taudactylus pleione. Classification (NCBI taxonomy): domain Eukaryota; kingdom Metazoa; phylum Chordata; class Amphibia; order Anura; family Myobatrachidae; genus Taudactylus; species Taudactylus pleione. The sequence continues at coordinate 904,897 of JAUIMM010001983.1, read as the reverse complement.
GCAGTGGCACAGGCAGGCAAGGGATGCAGGGAGGAGGGCTGGCGCAGCCGCGCAGCGTCATCATGACGCGATTAGCGCCAGTGCAGTGACCACAGGCATAACGGGGACACAGCCCGCCGGGGTTACCTTGCAGGAGGGGAGGTAACAAGTACCAGACAGGCGGCCGGTGAACTTATTATTTAGTATTAGGCGCGGACATGCGGCAGATGCTTTTTGAGCCCCTGAGTCCTCGGGCCCCACATACACTCGGGGCCCGGCACAGGTGTACCCCTTGTACCCCTTGTACCCCCCTGTCACCGGGCCTGTCCGGAGGGCTTAAGTAAATAGCTGGACCAGCCATAAGCAAGGCAGCTGCTGGAAGTACTGATCTACCTGTAACTAACAGGTAGCAGTTGGAAATAGAGTAAAGCCCCCTTCAGCTGATCGGTCATAGGTAGGAGATAGAGGACAGCTGCCAGCAAATAGCCAGTCCTCCCAGCTCAGTAAAGAGGGGTATCCTGGTATTATACACAGCAGCAGTGGGCAGAGGTTCATCACTATTGGCTGTCAGTGAGTAATTCATATGAACTGCACACATACAGCTACGGTATAGTGAGAGAGCTGTGTAATCTCACCAATAGCAGGCCGTCTTACCTGCACTTACTAACCTCATGTACTATATCTCTAATGCTCTCTCATTAATACCAGACTGACTAAAGAGTTGGGGGAGAGAATAGTTACTGCACTTATTCAGACAAAGCTGAAAACTAGTATATTGACATTTGATCACACAGTAAAGTATCTATTCAGTTTTGGCTTCTGATAGCAGAGATCCACAGGAAATATTTCTGCATCTTGGGTTAAATATTTTGTTATCTCTAAAAATAAAAAAATAAAAAACTCTCAGGAGGGAAGAGTGTTATACCTTATTAAGGAACTACGACGGGACTTTTAGAACTTAGTATTAAGGAGGATATCTACATTGATATATTGTTATTATTTATGCATGATATTACTGCATTGTACAGATAAACATATGTGTGTCAATGTGCAACACAGTATACTGTTATGTCATGTAATGAGGTGAAGGTATGTTCTTATTTACTTGGAATTTCATCACTATAAAGAACGTTATATCTATATGTAATTGTGTTTACTTACCTGGATGTGTGATGCAAGCATCCAAAAAGAATAAGGAACAGATGTATTTGTGTTGTAATATTGTTTTCAACTGACATGCCCCTTCTACACACTACACTATAGGGAGTAATATTAATACTTGAGTGTATCCTTGGGCTTACGCAGGCAAGTCCTATATATACGTAATATGGGTTTTCCCAAGTAGGCCCATACCGACAACCAATACTTGGGTGGAGGCACTAATAAAATAAAGATACACCACTTAATATGAGGTTACAGGTGGGTATACTAAACCACGAGGGATTTAGTAACCAGGTGACACTTTATAGAGGTAAAAGGGGGGTTACATGCTCATGCCATTTTCCCAGGGATCGGCGCATACGCAGTGTCACACATTGGACTCTGACTACCTCTTACTGGACCAGGAGCTGTCATTTTACCTGCTGGGGTGCTTCCGCTGGCCACTACAGCAAACATAAACATATTGAGCTAGCTGCTGATGGCTTGGCACCTATTTCTGAGTTATGCACTGCATGGGCGCCGTCATGTTGGACTAATCAGCTGGCTCCAGTTTCTTCCAATCAAAGGGGGGTTAGCCCAGGGGCATATTGAGAGAGAAGGGTGCCAATGTGCAGTCACTGTCCGGGCCCCCCTCCTCTCTACCCGGCGGCCAGAGACGCACTGAGCACAGCAGTAGACTCTGGTCACTAGTAGACTCTAGTGCTGTGCCAGAGTCTACTGCGCAGGTCACAGGGGAAATGGCATGGCAGCCATTTTCCTGGTGATTTCCCTACTGTGTATGAGCAAAACGGCATGAAAATGGCTGGTGATTTGTCTACCACCAAAGCAGGTTTCCGGAGAGTAAGTATTGAATAAATGGGTGCAGGGTTTGTGGTGTGGGCCCCTTTGGACCCACCTGATCAGTGTTACCAATGACTGATAAGAGCATCCTATTTAAACCCTTCATTTGAATCTGCTCATGGCCGGTACAACTTGTACCTTACCTGTTCCTGACTCCAGTGTCAGCTACTCTGTTTTCCTGATTCCTAGTTTGATTGCTGTAGCTACCATCTGGTACACACTCCATTGTGCATGCTCTAGTTCTATGTTCATCGGCTCATGTTCCGTGCTTCAGTTTCTCCATGCTTGTATCTGCCTGCAATCCTGTGCACTTCCACACTGCTAATAAACTCCAGCCTGCAAGCCTGTGCAATTAACCTCTGCTGTCCTGGGCAATTTCCAGACAGCTGAACATCTCCACATCCAATGCCTGCGTGTACTATCACTCACAGCCTGCAGAGTGTATATCCAGTACCTGCGTGTACTATCACTCACAGCCTGCAGAGTGTGTATACATTACTTGTGTGCATTACCACACATAGGGGCCTATTCATCATAACTAAAAAATCGATGGAGGTAATTAGGTTATTCTACCAAATTACCGGAGGAATTCATCATTCCTCCTCTCCATCAGTATCTATTCCGAAAAGCTGACATTTTTGCGATGACAGCTTTTCAGTAAATAGATACTTTTCCCTATCTACTCTACCTTACCGCAGCTGTAATCAGTGCTGCGCATGCGCCGTTACGTTCACAAAATTGGCTTAATTGTGTTTACCCCTCAACCACCCCCCCTCTTCACTTCCCTGTCCCCCACCTACCTGGTCGCTGCAGCCGCGGACCCTACCTCCCGTCTGAAGAGGAGAAAACGTAAAGGTAAAAAATATATATATATCTTTTTTTTTTTTTCTTTTTAAACTTTACTGTGTTCTGCCGAGAGAACACAGTCGGAGCAGCATCTGGAGCCGGAGGAGGGACGAGGAAGCAGAGGAGGACCTGAAAGCAGGTAAGTATAACCTGCTATACGACACCTGAGAGTGCCGTATAGTAACAGCATCAAATTCCGAAAATACATACTTTTTGGAATTTGATGAATAGCCAAATTTCTACATCCCCATACTAATGTACTAATGTATGGTGAGTGTGGAAATTAACGCAGGCGGACTTAACCAGGAGATATCAGTGATATCTCCTGTGTTAAGTGTGTGAATGAATACTAAAATAATGGTAATTAAGGAAAATGTCCTTAAAACTGTTATTTTAGTGTTGATGAAGGGGCCTCTTAACCTGCAGTGTGCACAGTTTCTTCACAAGCAGAGAGCACTCCTGTTACACTAGATTGCAAGATTTTCCAGCAAGTGTCTGCTCCCAATTCTCAGCTTTAAAATGTATTTAAAATGAATGTATGAAATATATAAAAATACTCTTTCACTAACCTGGCAGTCTTTAACAGGTCAAAATTATTATATTTTATTATATTTTATTTATATGGTGCCACAAGGTGTCTGCATAGAGAGGAGGAGTGGTTAGACGGGCAGGAGGTCAACCATGAAAGGACAGAGTCACAGAGAACGAAAGAGTGGACTGTTTGAAACAAGAGAGGGCGATCCACAGTATCAAAGGCAGCAAAAAGGTAAAGGAGAATGAATACAGAGTTTGGATTTATCAGTGAAGAGATGATTAGTGACTTTACTATGGGCAGTTTCCATAGAATAGAGTAAACCTAACACACTGAAGTGGGTCAAGATGAGTGTGGGAGGAAAGGAAAGTGGGGAAGTGATGATAAGCTCCTCAAGGATCTTGGATGCAAAGAAGAAGAGATATACAGTAGGGTTGTGGTTGAGTGTATAGTTCAAATTTGTTTTTTTTATGATAGATAAGACAATGGCATGCTTTAAGGAGGAAGGAACGGTACTAGATGAGAGGGACAAGTTGAGGATTTGGGAAAGTAGGGAGCAGGTGTCAAGCGAGGGGGGAACAAATGAGGGGAAAATGGATTCAAGAAGGTAAGTGGGGGAGGAGAGGATGATAGAAGGGTACAGCCTACATGCCCAGTAGCCAGGAGAAGGTGGACAGAGAGTTGGAGAAAGGTAAGGGATGTCCTAGCATTGATTTTAGATGTGAAATGGGTGGCAAAGTCGAAGACTAAGAGGGTGCTGAAGCTAGAGAATAGGTGTCAGTGATTGAAAGAATAGGAGGAAACGAAAGACTTGAAATAAGATTGGTTGGAGAGAGACACTGCAGACCAGTAGAAGTAAGGCATAACTTAGGAAAGTGGTTGTGAGACTGACTTCCTCCAGTGGCACTCAGCAATATAATTTTGAGCATTTTTGGAAGTAGCGAGTGAGTGTGGACAGATAGATACAAATAATGAATTACAGTGCACTTATGGAAAATGTGTAACTCATATATGTCCAGATTTACATGGTGGTTGTGTAACCAGCATGGCCTATAAATGTGCATGATTCTCTATGCATGTCATATTTTGTTTTATGTGCAGTGTGCTTTTTACATTTCATGTGTGGCCACCAGAGCATGGAAACTTTCCTTAAGAGCCAATGATCTGCTGGTGTGTAAAAGATCCACTAAAACTACTCTACAAGATGAGTTATTCAAAAGCTCTACTAATAACATTCACAAATATATATGTACACGGGATGTAGTTAGGAAACCAGCGGGCGCAATCCCGCCTGCCAATATCCCGACAGCCACATCCCGACATGGGACTAAAGATAGGCATCGAAATCCCGACTCCTATCATTAGCCCCACTGAACTAAGGCAAGCCCGGTGTCTTAGAGTGTAGCCTCGGGAGGGGGGGGGGTTAGCGTTAGGGACCCCCAGGGGGACTTCAGCCTAGGCACCCCCCCCCGGGAAGGTTAGGGTAGGGTAGGGAAAGGGGGGTTAGGCACTACTAGGGGGGGTTAGGGTTAGGGACCCCCCCCGGGAGGGTTAGGTTTAGGGGGCAGGAAGGGGGGGTTAGATTTAGTCACAAATGGGGGGAGGTTAGGGTAAGGCACTAAGGGGGGAGGTTAGGGTTAGGCACCCCTAAGGGAGGGTTAGGGTGGGAGAGGGGAGGGTTAGACTACTTACCTGATGCTGTTGGGATTCCAACCTGACTGGCTGCCGCTGTCGGTATTTGATCCGGCGGCTATTCAGCCACCAGCATTACATATCGATTAAAATATACACAATTCATGTGCTTCACAATGGAGATCTATTTCTACACACAGCATAAATATCTTCTGTAAACTGTCCAATATTAGACAAAAATGATTGATAAGAACAATAAATTGCATCCTATCGCACAGTAAATACATTATTATTATTATTATTATTATTATTATTATTATCATCCTTTATTTATATGGCGCCACATATGTGAGGCAGTGCCTTACAAAGTATAAAAATGAAAAATTAGAGAGCGCTAACACAGTTCTAGAATGAAAATATTGATTTATTGATACCTTTCTTAAATAGGAATTACCAGCTCTTTAGCACATATACAGTATATAACCATTGTTAATAGACCAATAATGTATATCAATGCATACAATTTAAAAATTATTATGACACTATCTATGTTGTACAATCAATTTAAAATATATATATATATAGATCTAGATTTTCACGGCCACATACAGTATATCTCTATTCAAACAGGTAACCCCCCCCCCCCCTCCCAACTAGACTGTTACATCTAGATATTAAACACCCCTGTGTTATAATGATTGAATACCATAACACTTAGTTACATTGAAACTCTGTGTCACAGCAGTTTGTCATATTTGTTTCTTTGGTAACACTGTAAAAAGAGACAGATATTTATGTGTCAGTTTGTTTTGACACTGCAGGTTTTCTTGCTGTTATTTAGACAACACGACTCCCCACAGTAAAAGATGCTATCTTTGAACTCTTAAATAGTTCCCTTAAGAGCATACACTTATTTGTGAGAACAGGTTGAATTCTTGGCATTCAGCTATTTGTTTTTCAACAGTCAGTGAAATGACTCCTCAATGTTCACATTTGGATTGATGTATACATACTTTAAAAAATCATGGCCATGAAAAATATGTATAAAAATAATTATTATTTACCACGTCGTCCTAATTGAACAGGATTAATTGATTATGTCATTTTCCATCTATTTCTCCCTTTTCTTTTTAGCCATCACTCCGTGACTTATATACTGCGGCTCTATCCACAGTTCAGCAGCTGAAGTGCCGGGGGTAGAGAGGTACCGGGAGGCAGAGGGACGGCCAATTTGTATCCCTGTTGTAGGTAAGAGGAATGAGCGTGACACACTATTAGTTGGTGTTCTCCTCCTTCTCCTTGCCGTCAGCTACGTACCGCTCTGTAATTTAGCGGCTGCATCTCAGATCTATATGGCCAGATACCGGAACACCGGGGGAGACAAGGGCTCTCAGAGACATGGATAAGATCATCTGGTCTCTCAATGGCAATAAAGATGTACAAGAGCACGAGGACATACACTGAAACTGGAGGGAGGTAGGCTCAGAGGAAATCTGAGGAAAAATTACTTCACAGAAAGGGTAGTGGATAAATGGAATAGCCTCCCATCAGAGGTGGTTGGAGCTAAAACAGTGGAACAATTTAAACATGCTTGGGATAGGCATAAGAATATCCTTGAGAGACGTAAGGAGTAAATAGGGTTGAAGTTGCCTAAAGGATACATGAAAAGGGGCAGACTAGATGGGCCAAGTTCTTATCTGCCGTCAAATTCTATGTTTCTATGAATTGGTGAGCAGTCTAGTTAGGTGGGGGTTTACCTGTTTGAATAGAGATATACTGTATGTGACCGTGAAAATTTAGATATATATTTTTTTAAAATTGATTGTACAACATAGTGTCATAATAATTTTTAAATTGTATGCATTGATATACATTATTGTTCCATTAACAATGGTTATATATTGTGATAGGATCACTGGTAAAGTGGTCTGTGGCAGGTACATTTGCCCCAGATTCCTGTCTTATGTGTTCTAAACCCCCAGGAGAAAGTCTGCAGTGTAGCAGGCTTGAGTCTCGGCTTTTTGAAAAGCCGGTTTGGGACCTGGGGGTTGTGGGTGAGAGGAGAGGGAGTGCTCCACCCACGGCCACTCCAGGTTTTGGTTCCCGCAGCCTGGTAACAGGCTTGTTAGGGTTCCCACCTGAGAGTGGCCAATATAAGCCTTGTGTGTTTAGGGCTGAGTGTCTCACCTGGGAGAGCAGGCAGGGAGTTTGCTCAGAGACACTTGAAAACTTAACTGTGAGTGTTGTGCTGTGCCTTTGTTGCTGGTGAGGGCATTAGGCCCTGCCAGGTTCTGGTAGTGAGGGAACCACCTGTGAAGTTAGTGCCCCGACAGGGCTAGGATTTATGTTTATGTTTTCTTTATGTTATTTCTGATATTGTACAATAAAGACTGGCGCCGACCAGCTTGTACGCGCATCCAGACTGGTGTGCTGCTTCCCTGCTGTGTGTGTGTGTAAGGAAGGAGACCTCTACCCAGGAGAGGGACCCCTAATCTGACTGTGTCACAATATATATATATGTGCTAAAGAGCTGGTAATTCCTATTTAAGAAAGATATCAATAAATCAATATTTTCATTCTAGAACCGTGTGTTAGTGCTCTCTAATTTTTCATTTCTGTAGTGTGTGTGTGTGTGTGTATATATATATATATATATATATATATATATATATATATATATATATATATATATATAGGGACTGAGTAATCCCCTTGTTTTTGAGAGCAGCAGACACTTTAATTTCATCCAAATTATTATATTGGCGCCATCACTAGATATTTTTTTCTTTGTTGTTATTCACCTTGCAAAGTATAACTGCCACCATCCAGATTTCGGTAGGACAGTACCTATTTTTGGAGGACTGGAAGGTATTCAAGTGCCATACACAGTAGAGACAGATGGCTTCATTGCCTGCGGCAAAAAAAAAAAAGTTTTCTATAAAAATGCTGATCAGGTGTAGCCACCCCTCTGATATGGTCACACCACGTATGTTCTGATTCTAAAATTCTAAATGTTGTTACTTGTGTAAACACAATTTCTCATTTCCCTGTCTCGTGTGGTATGGAAACTTTTACAAATACATATATTAATGTTAATAAAAGTTTTTTTTATTTAAGGGAACTTGTACTTAGGTATTATTGTCCTTTAACTGTTTAAGTGCCACCACTGTGGAGTCTACATTAGTAACTGTGTTGACTGGCACCTGCTCCTGCCCTGCTAGTAAGCTGTGGTTGTTAGCTTCAATTTATAACATCAATAAAAGGGGAGACACTTTGCTTACACGTAAATAGCAATCAAGTGTCCTGGTGATCACAGACACAGACAGCCACCCATGACAGGCCGTAAATTCTGGCACATGAATGAGGAGATTGAGTTTAGCAAGGCCCAGGTTATCTTTGCCACAAATTCTATTTTTGTGTGTTTAATAAGGGCACATGCTATACCAAAACATACTTAAGTAAATAAAATAAAGTTTTAAAAAGTAAGATAAAAAAGAAATAAAAAGAAAAACATTTAAAAAAAAAAAAAACACTCCCACTTTTCTCATATTATACATTGTTTATTATGGTGCAAACCTCAAAAAAATTAAAACATTTGGTATCCCTGTGAAAACTAATAGTAACAGAATTAAATAAGGAATGTTTGTTGTGGGTTGCATTCAGTTTGTAAAAGCAGTTTAATAAAGAATCACAAAAAGTGATTTTTTTTTTTTTTTAATACCATTGGAGGAATTCAATTAGCTTGGGAGCCCGGCACGCTGGTTACCAGAGGCAGGATTTTTCTTCAGTCTCAGGAGCTGTGGGTCAAAAAATCTACAGTAAAATGCAGATTCTGCATTTTAATGTGCGGGAAAACCCACTGTTTCCGCATTTGGTGCAGAATCAATGGGTTAGCATGCGTTAACCCAGTGTTTACTGCGCAAAGAAAAGGCTAATTAATTGAATAGCTATTCCACGCGCTGCACATCAGTTAGCTGCTAGGTATATCCAGCAGCTAATTGAATTCTCCCTCCTATACCTTTTTTCCTTGTAAAAAGCCCAGAGACTACAAAAAGTATTTACCTGTCTAGATGATATCGAGGATTGGGATAAATGTTATTTTGGTGATTAACATGTTACAATATGTCGACATGTAGTGTATATCGACATGATGTATGATGTCGACTTGATGATTCGTCAATACTGCCATAATGTCGACATATACAAAATGTAGACCATTTAATCCTACTGTTGACATTTTCACTATGTCTACATTTCCAGAGTTAATATGTTCGATTCAACCAACAGTGCCCATTTCTGGATGGAGTATGGTAGGTTTGGAATTGGATGGATCGGGGCAGGCCCTATTTTGTCTCTTTTGGCATGTGTAAATGTCGGAAGTTATGGAAATATTTGGTGCTATTTTGGCAAGGACCCCAACAACAAAAGGATTAAAACAATATCACTAGTCCTCATATTTTGATAAATACTATTTGCTGCCTTAAGAAATGAAAAATGTTGAGCTGGTTTTGGTTAGCAACCTCATTAGTTAATCAAAAATTATAATCTTATGATACACAAAAAAATGGAAACCTCTGAGTCGGTCCAGTGGCGGATCCAGAAAAATATCACAGGGGGCATCATAATAGAGAGAGGGGCATAGGGGGTGTGGCCAAGTATATAAGAGAATGTGGACACACGCCCGCTCTGAATATAGGGTCTGACCATAGCTGCTGTAATGTTGTGAGAAATTAGAAATATCTGCACTAATCTAATGATTCCAATGTGGAGTAATATTAATTAGTCAGGATTAAGATTGATTTTTGGTGGCGCTGTCCCGCTAAGGATAGTATGCTGCTCCCTTATGAATCCACATCAGAAGCAAATAGAAAATAATATATACTGCTACAGTATTTAAAACAAACAAATATATTCACACTACATAGCGGACATATCAAAATCTCAAATAGTATAAATCTAAAAATAGATAACAAATACCAATATGGCAGATGAACCACACAATTGGTCTATTTATATTAAGCCAACTGAATTCAGAAAAACTGTATGATATCACTACCTATATCCACATAAGTCAAGGATCTATGTCAACCAATATGGCTAAGAATTAGCTCAGTTGATTTTTTATTTTTAAGTCACTAGAAGCCCAGAGAATCCTGATGTCAAATCAAGTGTAAGAACAATATTGCATAAATGAAAAACCAGTACCTTAGCATTCGGAAATGGCCACCTTGTCTGTTTAGTATTTATGTTTAATAAATAAACCTATTTCCCCCTCAAAGAACCCCAACCTAAATATGGGTATTCACAATTAATAGGACTCCTACCCATTCCCAGCCACATTGAATTTTTGGTCCCCAAATCATCGCAGCTTTAAACAGCAAGTCCCTTCAGCCAATCTTAAATTGGCACTAACGTGACCTTTTATTAAACAGTCCCTACCATAAAATAATTTACCTTCACTTGTACAGAGATTGCAATGCCACCTTTTCACCCCAACCATAATACCTTAATTTTGAATTAGCTAATGTGCACCTTTCACAGCAAATTACAGTTTTAAAATTGCCTTTTTTTTCTTTAATATATTCTATAAAATATAATTATTTATGTAAAGCGCAGTTTTTCTGTCAGTTCAGTGCTTTCATTCATAGATGACCTGCAGAATGATCCACCTTAGTTAGAGCTTTTGGACAGGCTTCAAAATCATTGTCCAAAATGTGTACCCTTATTTTCTTAGCTTCATACTAATACTACCTTAGATGTATAAAATGCTATTCACTAAGGTTCATTTACATAATATGCCTTTAGTCCAGGGCCATATAGGGCCCCATGTGTGCTTTGGCACTGGAAACATAGCAGGTAGCATACATTTCCCACTCCCTCCCGCCACCCCAGTTCTCTCTACCACCAAAACTATCCCACCCCTTTCCACTGTTCCTTGTTTCTTTTGAACCCGTCCATTACTTTCCTCAGGCTCCCGTCAGCTTCTCTTTTTGTTCTCTGTTTCTTCTTTGGGTGGCTCCTCTTCAGTAGCAGAGACACAGTGTCACTAGGTCATGTCTGTGATGCTTAAGGTTGCCAGGAACAGTGCATGGTTTGGGTCAAGTCCCCATAGAAAAGTGGTTTTCAAACTATTTTCTGTTGTAGCACAATAGAAAAATCACATTCACTCATGTGACACAAACTTTTAAAGAAATAAAAATAAATAAAAAAATAACCATATTGTATATTTTAAAAGCCCCCCACATGCCCTCATACCATGTCATTAATTTGCCCATCAGAGCTCTCCAACATATTCCCAAAAAACTACCCCACATGCTATTTATATGCCCCTCACCTCCCCAAATGCACTATGACCTCCCCAGATGCCATTTTTATGCCCGTCAGACCTCCTCACGTGCCCAACAGACACACACCATATCCCATTTGCATGCTTAAGTTATGTTCTAACTATTTATGATTTTGCACAATTTGGATTTATACATTTTATTAATAGCATTTAATAGTTCGTGGTTTTTATGTTACTTAAATGATAACACTCAACATTTAATTTATAAATAGAATTGCTGCTTAGAACAAGAAGGCAAAATGTGATGGGGCATGATTACACTAGCGTAACATATAACAGTCAATGATGTCCTATCTGTGTACATATAAATAAAATGCCCTTTTAGTGCCCAACAGACCTACCCCCACACACTTTTGCCCTCAGACTACCCCAAATTCAAATGATAATACCCATAAGACACTTCTGACCCATGCTGTTTATATGGCATCAAACTTCTGACCATAAGCACTTCCCCTTATTTATTCTGCCACACGTTGATTGTCAGTTAAGGACAGACACAGCACTGCTGATTGCAATGCTCCTGCCGTTTGAGTGCTTCCTAGTGCTGATCGGCTATTGCCATCTGTGTCCTGCTGCTGATTGGCTCCCACCTCCATAGCGCATCCTGGTGCTCCTGTACTCCAACGCCCATGCGACCAGAAGTTCTAGGATTGCTCCGCTGCTGCATTTCATGCAACACAGCATGGGGTCACAACACCTGTTTAGAAGAACTACCATCGGGTTTTGGACGGGACTCTCGGACAGTGTGGCCCAAACAGGGATCTTCCTAGTTCCCTAATGGGCCAGTACTACTCAAAAACAAAATGGGGGAGGGACACTTACCCAGGTATCCCCCCACCACTACCAATATGCCACTGACAACAAATGAGATTATGATTTTGTGTTAATCAAATAACATACTGGCATCGCCAAGGATGAAACTTCTCTTCTGTGGTTGCACAGTGGTCGGTACATTGAGCACTATTAAGGTTTTCAGTTCCACTGTTACAGTTCTTAGGAATTAGAGTAATTATCAAATTGGAACTGAAATCTCCAAGCAGATGATACGCAATGTCAACTCTCATAATATTTATATGAGACTTGGGGGGAGATGCTTCAAACCTAGGAGACAGATAAAGTAGAGAAGTTGCACAAAGCAACCAATCAGCTTACAACTGTCATTTCAAAGACTTGGCTAGATAAATGCCAGATAGAAGCGAAGTCTTTGAAATGACAGTTGTAAGCTGATTGGTTGCTTTGTGCAACTTCTCTACTTTATCTGTCTCCACGGCTTGATCAGTCATGTATACTAATACTGGACTTCCCTGATCTCCCGTAGCTCTGGCTCACATGGCTGCAAAAGCTCCGCTTGGTCACGTCTCATAAGTCACATTGTTAAGACCCTTATTATTATGCACTAGTTGAAGAAATATCTCTATGTACAATGGGACTGATTCTGAGTCCGACTCCTCTGCACCTGCTTCTCTGTAAGGCCGCGACAGCCTTCTTACTAGCATATGCTAGTGTGAGAATCCGCCCGTGTACTGTATGCCTAATATTTGTGCCTCTACATATGGAATTCCATGCTGCCCACTGTTTCTACATTTGCAGCCATCACCATTAGGATAGGGACTTGCACCCACCCCATGCAGGGTACAAAAGATCGGTCATATTCTGGCGTCCCATCTGTATCCGCAGCTTACAGGTTACACAACCACTATACTCTCACAATATGGATCAGTTTTGTTTTCCATGATTCGTGAGATCCGTCCACATTTCCACTATCATCCGACTCAGAATGAGGCCCATGATGAGCGGGGGTGCACTTTTTGTAGTTGGAAGAATGACTTATTAGGAGTTCCATAAAAATAAAGGTAGAGTAACTTGTGCCCCCTAACTGCACCTCCGTACCATCTCACAAGAGCAAGACTCCTTAAACAAATACACAAAATCCACAACTGCCATTAGAAATAGAATCAGTAGTTTTTCTCTATTCCACTGGAGTTACCTGTGAAGACATCCTGTATTCTTCAGAAAATCAAGAAGAGATCTGGTCAATCACATAGAAGCACCAGTCTTTTTCATACAGTGCATCCAGAAAGTATTCACACTTCACTTTTGCGCTTCATGGCAAAGGCCGTGAATACTTATCTACATGTGATTTCTTAGTTTTTTTTTATTAATTAAATTTGCAAAAATCGCAAAACAACTTTTTACACGTTGTCATTATGGGGTATTGTGTGTAGAATTTTGAGGACAAAAATGAATTTATTCCATTTTGGAATAAGGCTGTAACATAACAAAATGTGGAAAAAGTGAAGAGTTGTGAATACTTTCCGGATGCACTGTATGAATACAAAGGAACCTTTTGGACTCACCCAGATATAATAAATGCATTCATCAAAAGGTCTCTTTACGATCACTCACTTCGTTGATAATTGCAGTGCACCTCAACCCCCACATAGGGATAACACTCACCTAATATTTCACAAGTATGTTCACATAAAAGTTTCTTTAAGAAAAGGGTCTCACAATCTGTTAAACCATATGGCTGCATCCAATGGAGCACTCGACATCCTCATGTTTCAAGCCATAAAAAAAGGTTTATTCCAACTGGGAGTCAATACATAAGCTCCACATCAAACAGTCCATAAAAACAGTAATTAATAAAAACATAAAAAGATAATTCATGGGGGACTTCCGGCTGCGGCATGAGCGGCAGCATCTGAGAGAAGCTCCGCTCAGGGCCGGATTAAGGTCTGTGGGGGCCCCAGGGCAACAAACTTGTGGGGGCCCCCATCAATAAAATTATCAAAATGATATAAGGGCGATGTTATAAAAATTTTTTTTATAATATATCAATCAGCATTTGTGATTGTTTTCAATCCCTTAAAAAAGATGATATAGGGGCCTATGTATAAATAATCGAGGAACTGCCTCGATTATTAAGGTTCCATATCGCGTGTAATATTTTCAGTTTTAATGAAAATATTACCGCTATGTACTAAGGGGAATTTGCAGGGATAGCGGTTTCGGTAACTGCTGTCCCTACAAGTTATATCCCTGGATTTTGTGGAAGTCTTCTCCGGGGTAAACTGAGACTGCACATGTGCACAGTATCAGCTTTTGTTGCCGGCTGGAGGCTGCAGGAGCGATTGGAAGAATAAGCTTGATAAATAGGCCCCATAGTGTTTTTTTTTTTTTAAATCACAATACAAATAGCACTTTACAAAATGTATTGTAATGTTATATTTAACTTGGATTTAAGAGTGGCCATCTCCATTCTGCTATAGATAGATAGATAGATTATAGATAGATAGATAGATAGATAGATAGCTAGATGCGTAGATTATAGATAGGTATGAGATTAGACTTCAGTCCCCTTGATCTTCATTGGTTTATTCCATTTGCATATACATGTGTGTATGTGTGTGTATATATATATATATATATATACACACAGTAGATATGTATATGTGTGTTTGTGCATATATATATATATATATATATATATAATATGCACACACATTACCTTCAAATGCTCATATAATATATTTATTATAAATTATAATATTGGGTGTTTTAGTGGGGGGACTGCGGGCTACCTTCGTTTCAGCTCTCAGGCTCACTACTCTTTTGCCTGGGGAAACACTGAGGCCAGGCTCACTGTAGACCAGTCACAGTCTCGCGAGATGTGACTTCATAATCTCACGAGACTGTGACTGTCACTGCAGTGAGTCTCCTCAGCAGCTGCTGTAAGGGAACAGCTGAGCTGCCGGGGACTGCAGCGGAGGCAGCTAAATCATAATGCTGTACTCCCTTTTGTAAGTAGTAGTAGTTGCCGGGGGTCGGGTACAGGGTGTGGGGGCCCCCTATGTGTGGGGGCCCCGGGACGACCGCCCCTGTCGCCCTGCCTACAATCCGGGCCTGGCTCCGCTACCCACCACCAGTAATACCTCTTACTAGGCTGTTACAGCCTCCAGTCAGGTTTAAACACCTGAGCCCACCTTCACAGGACACATTGGCACTGCATGGAGAGGTATTTTCCTCCCATGCTGAACATGACAGCGCAGAGCGTCCTATAGGACGCTCAGCGCTGCTGCTTTGAGTTGGCAGTGCAGAGCGTCCTATAGGATGCTCAGCGCTGCTGCTCACCACCCCCAGCGCCGGCCGTCTGTGCCACAGCGGGCCGCCCGCACTCCCACTGGACCACCAGGGAATTAAAAGAAATGTAAAAATAATAATAATGAAAAAAAATCTGCATTATGATTGACCGGCTTCCGGCAGCTGAATGATGACATCATCATCAGCCAGAGAGGAGATAGGCTAGCAGGAGTTGACGGCAGAGAAGAGGCAGGTAAGCAGAAAGACCCTGCTCTTGTCTGAAAGGGGTCTACCTGGGAATTTCCCGGGGTAGATGCTGTAGTGTGAAAGGGGGGTCTCGACCAAATACCCGGGAATTTGCACAGGAGAAATTCCCGGGTCTGAGCAGGAAATTTCCCGGGTTGTATATCTGAAAGGGGTATAACACATCAAAATAAGTAGAATAAATTAGATGACCTTGAAAATAGATCACGCCGCAATAACATTAGAATTGTCGGCTTGCCTGAATCCCTGAAGGGAGTTGCATTAACAGACTTTCTACGCTTCCAGAAATGTTAGATATTCAGGATATCTGTGGAGATCTTATAATTGAGCGGGCACCTCGCATCGGGCCGCAACGTACCCAGGATGGGTCTAGACCTAGGGTGGTTATCTTCAAGTGCCTTAATTATGTACATAAAGAGGGGAATATGGATAGCATCCCGCAAGCGACGTGACCTGACCTGGGAAGGACATAAACTTTTCATATTTCAGGACTACTCTGCTGACCTCACTAGAGCCAGAAAGTTCTCCCCACTCTGAAGTAAACTGATCCAGGCTAATATTAAATTTGCGCTTTTATACCCGGCGCGCCTCCGGATCTATGATGGCTCCAGATTCATGGACTTTAATACAGTTGCAGATGTTGAAAAATACATGCAGGGGTTAAGGGAGAGATGCGCTGACTCCCATGATTCGACCGGAACCTGAATATATCTTTCAGACTGATTTATGTCTCTATTATTAGCAATCATGACTGATTGTGAAAAGGGCTGATCTCACTGGTAGATGTTTATGTACACATCATCACAGGTTCTGGCTTTGTTTATAATTGTATAGCTTGTTAATACCTGCTTTCAAACTAACCTGATAATTAAAAAAAAAAAAGTGGTGGTTGAGGAGGAATCGGTATGATTTACTGCCGGACCCATGCCCGGCGGTTGGAATCCCAACAGCGGCATCCCAGCAGAGAAGGAAATCCTGATCGTCAAAGGTAAGTATATACTAATCTATTTCTACCCCCTAACCCTCCCTTAAGGGTGCCTAACCCTAAGCTTCCCCCCAGTGCCTAAACCTAACCCCCCCTTCCCCGCGCCTAAACCCAAGTCCCCCGGGGGAGTGCCTAACCCCAAGTCCCCCCCGGAACCCTAAATCAAACCCTCCCCCCCCCACGCAGCTAGCTGCGCTTGGCACCCGGCTCCCGGCTTATGACATGCGTTGGCATATCGACGGGATATGATAGTCGGGAAGCCGCCTGTCGGGATTAAGTCCGCCGGCTTCCCGACTGCATACCGTTGAGGAATATCAACTCTCAACCAATTGTTCATTATTTACTAATTGTTATTCCAAAATCTCAGGAAGTACGCAATACCATAACTTCAATGGTATTGGCTATGAGAAGTTATTTGCCGACATGTAGATATATGTATACTACATATATGTCGTAGCTTTTGTGGCTTTCTCTTCTGTTTTTTTCTTTTATAAGAATTATATCTCATTATCTTCAAATTTTTGTTTCTGTTTTATATTTATTTTTATTGGATACATGTACTTTCTTGATTTAAATATTGCCACTCAAAATGTGATAGTTGTGATGAACACGACAATGTACGAATCTCACTCAAATTTTCCATGTCTACCCTAAAAACTGGATCATGGAACATAGGGGGTATTAACTCCCCACAGAAACTCCAAAAAATTCTGCTATATCTTAACAAAATGCATTTAGATATAGTATTCTTACAAGAGACACCTTACGGCCACAAAAATGCTTAAGTTAAATACGCTGAAATGGAAAGTGATTGCTTCAGCTCCTTTTACTTCTAAGGAAACAGCATCTTTCAATGGAGGTGTCATCTATAGTAACTGATACAGAAGGGCATTACCTACTATGTAATGTACTTATTAACCATCAGAATTATCTCCTTTGTAATATCTGTGCCCCAAACCAATATTCTAAACCTTTTAACCAAAAAATGCTAAAAATCCTTGGTTCTCATATGGATATACCTTTGATAATTTGTGGGGATTTTAATTTAATTTCATCATCCCAACTAGATAAACAATTTCCAGCTAAAGGTGGAGGTAGACCCCCAGCATTAGGAGTACCAGTCTTTGCGAAAATATTACAATTCTTAGATATGTGGCGTACATTTCACCCTATAGAGCGTGATTTTTCTTGTTTGTCAGCTGCTCATGGAACCATGTCCAGAATAGACTACATCCTAATGTCTGATACTTTGCTCTCAAAAATTTCTAAAGTCGAAATGGAACCAATTTGTATGTCTGACCATGCACTTATTTGGCTAGATTTTCACATTAATGTAGAAAGAGGACCACATAGAACCTGGCGCTTTCCCTCCACCCTAACAAATTTGCTTAAATTCAGACGCAAAGTTAAAACTGCCTGGGAGGAATTCAAAATTAATAATTTATCCACATTTACAGATGACCCTAAGCTATTTTGGCAGGCATCCAAAGCTGTTATCCATGGTGATATCATTTCTTATTCATCTTCTCTACGAAAAAAAGTAACAGAGGAATATATTAAAGCCCAACAATCTTTAACAGATACCTTTCAAATTTATCAGATGAGTTCCTACAGACAAGACTAAATACATAGAAGCCAAATCTTCTTATGATGCTTTGTTTACTAAAATGGAAAAAAATTACTCATTTCATAAAGATCATAGATTCTATAGATTCGGGAATAAATCCGACAGACTACTCACTAATTTACTAAGAGGGCAGAGGCCTCCTATGGTGATCCATCCTCTTAGCCTACCAAATTTTGCCATTACTACTTCAAATGCACAAATAGCAGATGTTATGCATAAAGTCTACACTGATCTTTGTGCAGATAAGCAATCTGACATCTCAAACGTACACACTTTCTGGGATGGATTACCAATGCCACAGATATCTGACTTCCATTGTGAAAACCTAATTACACCCCTATCTGAACTAGAAGTCTCTCAAGTTATTGCAGGACTGAAATCTGGGAAAGCCCCAGGACCAGATGGTCTTACGGTAGACTTCTATAAATTGATGTTGGCTAAAATTGCCCCCATATTAACATCAGTATTTAATGTAATACTGGATGACAAAAGCACCCCTATATATTTTAATTCGACCACCCCTAATATTCTTCCTAAACCAGGCAGTGATCTTGCTCAACCACGATCATACCGCCCCATCTCTCTACTAAATATTGATTACAAAATTCTGACAAAAATCTTAGCTAATAGATTAAAAATTATATTACCTTCAGTAATACACCAAGACCAAACAGGTTTCATAATGGGTCGGAACTCAGTGACAAATATTCAAAGGGTTTTATCAGTAGGAGCCTTTGCACAACATTCAAATGATTCCATTCCAAAAGTCATACTATCGTTAGACGCCGAAAAGGCATTTGATATGGTGCGATAGGAACATTTGTTTGGAACTTTACTAAAATTCGGTTTCACCAAAAAATTTATATCCTTTTTGCAGACATTATACAATGATTCTACGTCTCAAGTACTATGTAATGGATATCTTTCAGATGCATTCCCTATTGAGAGAGGAACAAGACAGGGTTGCCCACTATCACCCCTATTGTTCGCACTGGCATTAGAACCTTTGGCAATAACCCTAAGACAATCACCTTTATTTAATGGTATACTTATAGGTAAAATAGATTTCCGCCTAGCCTTATTCGCTGACTACATGTTATTATTTTTGTCACACCCCGAACACTCCCTTCCATTAGTATTGACTATTATTAAGGATTTTGGCACTTTCTCCTCAAGAAGATACAGACTCTCTTATGTCTCTAATTTCCCTAATGAAGAAGATACCTTTATAAATTAAGATACTTATATAATGATCTACAATGTATAGAAGAGGAAACGTGTTGGTCGCATAATGTAGCGGTTTGGCGTAATGATATTCCAGAAATAACACAAAGTAATATTTTATTCACACATTATAATACGACTCTGAGAATATTGCAGTCAAGCAATTTACAAGAACTTCATATTAAATCCATTCCCAGAGCTTACATATCACAATCACAACGAAAACATTTTGTCTCAGACGAAACAGGTCTTTGTCCAAAATGTAAACATACTTCAACCACATTTTTTCACAATTTCTGGGATTGTAGATATATAAAACGTTTCTGAAATAAATTACTTACATATATAAACAAAATATTCTCAGTCAAATTTGTATTACACCCTTTGGCCTTTTTGTGTGCAAACTTTATACATTGGGAAATGGAGAATGGAAAACGGCATCTATATCCCTTCTTAGTAGTTTTTGTTACAGTGGCAAAAAAAAATCATTTTGAACCACTGGATATATCGCTCCACTCCATCACTCACAGAGGTCAAACAATTACTGTTGAAAATAATGTATCTAGATAGATAAACAACTACTCCTGACTTGGAAAAAGGTATTGCAAAATTCTACCACAAATGGGGACCATATATGGAAGCGCTACTGTTTTTCTGGACTGTTTGATGTGGAGCTTATGTATTGACTCGAAATCTGAGGATGTTGAGTGCTCCATTGGATACACCCATATGGTTTAATAGATTGTGAGACCCCTTCACTAAAAAAACCTTTTTGTGAACATACTTGTGATATATTAGGTGAGTGTTATCCCTATGTGGGGGCTGAGGTGCACTGCAATTATCAAAGAAGTGTGTGATCATAAAGAAACCTTTTGATGAATTCATTTTATTATATCTGGGTGAGTCCAAAAGGTTCCTTCGTATTCATATGAAAAAGACTGGTGCTTCTATGTGATTGATGAGGTCTCCTCTTGATTTTCTGAAGAATACAGGATGTCTTCACAGGAACCTCCTGTGAAATAGAGAAAACTACTAATTCTACGGCGCTTGTGGACCACACCTATTTCTATTTTGTGTATTAGGAGTTCCAATTTTGTAACCTGAAAAGATGAAGTATAGAGTACTTATCCACCCCTAGATTTTTTACTAAAGCAGCAGCTGTGCAGTGAAGCGCCTATTGTTGCTCCACAGTCAGAGTGCTGTGAGAGGCCTAGAGGTAATGGCAATTGTCTATGTATCCTCCTAGACCTAAATAGAGTGTAACACAGAGATAGAGAGAGGCTGCAGAAGTGAGTAATCAATATTGGATACTGCTTTGTTATGAATCCACAGATCTAGAACCTGCACTGTATAGCCAACAGAGATCTTGGGGGGAATGAAATAGTCTGCAAAATGCAGGCATCTGCTCCATTCCAGCGTACCTGACCTATGTTTTAAAGCGGCAATAACTTAAAAGGCAAGTCCAGGTTGCATCTGGCAGGCTATTTCATTAAAGTCTGCTTTGTAAATCCACCAGAAATGTGGGGATTGGATAGCCACCAGAGCCTCAGACCTGCATTGTCTAGTGGTCACTACTATCATTATTGTTTATTTGTAAAGAGTATTTGTTGTATTATGTTTTGTATTTCAGATAACGGTGAGTGGAATGCTTTCTGTATTGTATGTAAGCCAGTTCCCCTACTATGCTCCCTGCCTCAAAACGTGATGCCATGACATAACTGAAGAGGGGCTGAGACAAGGAAGTCTAGTGCCAGGTGTTTCCTACGGATGCACCAAGAGGGCTCTCCAACCTGCAGTGTTCACTTGCAGGCACCAAATACAAGGAACCAGGGGAAGCAACAGCGCCTCCTACAAGCTTTGCACCCTGGGCAGCGGCACAGCTTACACAACCCTAGTTACATCCCTTATATAAGCAACTATAAGACTTTCTGTATTGTAGAGAGGTTACTCAAAGGAATACACTTTGCAAGGCTGGTGCTATCACTAGGACTCTAGGGTGTATGCGGCTCCTAAAACAGTGAATAAGTGTCTTTATTGTCTCCATGGCACCCCCACACTAAAATAAATGGGAAACAGTCTCTTCTTACCTGTGAAGCTGCCAGCTTATGCTTTTCCATATTGGCTCTCGGCTATGATGTCACAGCCCAACGCAGTGGTGGAACTTGTGAATGGTGGACTCAAGTGCAAAAATATGCTTTGGGCCCCCTCCCTTCTAGGCCCAACCCTGAGTTCATAATATACCATACAGTAGTGTGTCACCGCCAAACAATACAGGCAGCATCCCAGTTTTTAATAATAATTTGCGCACCCTTTAATCAAATAATAACCTGTGTCCTCTTTAATATAATAATAATAATAATAATCTGTGCCCCTTTAATCAAATAAAATCTGTGCCCCCTTTAAATCACCAGTGTCTGATGTCAGCAGTGTTGCTCAGAGGCTCCACAGGTGGGTTTGCTGGCAGAAGGTAACAAGGAGAGGGTGATATGCAAATGTAAAGAGGCAGAGGGTGACTGGGAGAAACCAAGCTGACTGGCACAGGGTGATGGGAAGTGGCAGATTGTGATGATGGGCAGAGGATGACTGCGAGAGCCAGACGGTGATAGGCAGAGGATGACCGGGAGAGGCAAAGGGTGATGGGCAAAGGATAACAGGGAGAGGTAAAGGATGACAGGGAGAGTCAGAGGTTGAAGGGCAGAGGATGTCAGGTAGAGGGTAACAGGGAGAGGCAGAGAGTGATGGACAGAGAGTGACAGGGAAAGGCAGAGGGTGACGAAGAGAGGCTTAAAGTGATGGTCAGGAGATGACAGGGAGAGGCAGAGGGTGATGGGAAGAGGCAGAGAGTGTAATAAGGGCAGTAAGTAGATAGCACTGACATACATAGGTGCAGTGTGAAGTGGGCAATCTCAAATGGGTGGCAGCCGTCAGTCTGATGGCTGACAGTGCTTACCCAGGGGCCCCTGTGAGGCACACCAATTGTAGTTCCGCCCCAGGCCCAACGCCACACTCCCCAAAAAATTAAGTTACTGCCCTGCTTCTATTGCACACTGGGTAATAGGTACAGGTGTGGGAGAGGGGAAGGGTGAAGACTTAGCAGGGGCCCAGGGTGCAAGTATTGACCTTTGCCTGCATATACATCAATACAATGCTCTCTGTTTTGTATAGGTCACTATTATGCTATTATACTCCAATCAGGAGTGGAACTTGACATTTGTTGCCCCCATAGGAAATTCTTCTAAGCGTCTCTATGTACCACATAAGGGTAAAAAACACATATTCACATGCAACTTTCACAGGTAACGTAGGTCCCTCTAAGCTGAGGCCTCCATAGGAGCTACCACCCCACTTGTTTAATACCAAGTGTAGTGGTCCACTGGTAGTTGCTTGCCATTGAATAGTTTTTAGATATTTACTTATAGTGCTTGGAAATAAAAACTAAATTGTATGAAATAATTTCTTGGCTACATCCAATTTGCTTTTGATTTTCATCAACACACATTGAGTAGATAAAACTTGACAATAATTAAGAACGGATATTGAAAATATATCATGGGAACTCATTTGTTCCATCTTTGTTGTGACCCTTTTTTTTGGACAATAATTACAGTGTGCCCTTGAACACACAATATAAATGAACTTGTGTATGTAAGTTGTATATTGTGCCCGCCTTAATATCTACTTTTTGTAGACACACATTACTACTGTCTGACAGATTCTGCATTGTTTCCACATTACATGTACTAAGGTTTCTCTGAGGTGTCAGCCTGCAGCCAGAGATGCTCCAGAGCGGTGGCAACCACTGATGCTAGTAATGCCCACTAGTCCCACGGCTGCTGTATGTGCCAATAATGCCTACTATCCTATAGCTGCTGTATGTGCCAGTAATGCCCACTAGTTCCACTGCTGCTGTATGTGCCAGTAATGCTCACTAGTCCCACGGCTGCTGTATGTGCCAGTAATGCCCACTAGTCCCACTGCTCTATGTGCCAGTAATGCTCACTAGTCCCACGGCTGCTGTATGTGCCAGTAATGCCCACTAGTCCCACTGCTCTATGTGCCAGTAATGCTCACTAGTCCCACGGCTGCTGTATGTGCCAGTAATGCCCACTAGTCCCACTGCTCTATGTGCCAGTAATGCTCACTAGTCCCACGGCTGCTGTATGTGCCAGTAATGCCCACTAGTCCCACTGCTCTATGTGCCAGTAATGCCTACTATCCTATAGCTGTATGCGCCAGCTCAGTAATGCTCACTAGACCCACGGCTGCTGTATGTGCCAGTAATGCCCACTAGTCCCACTGCTCTATGTGCCAGTAATGCTCACTAGTCCCACGGCTGCTGTATGTGCCAGTAATGCCCACTAGTCCCACTGCTCTATGTGCCAGTAATGCTCACTAGTCCCACGGCTGCTGTATGTGCCAATAATGCCTACTATCCTATAGCTGCTGTATGTGCCAGTAATGCCCACTAGTTCCACTGATGCTGTATGTGCCAGTAACGCTCACTAGTCCCACGGCTGCTGTATGTGCCAGTAATGCCCACTAGTCCCACTGCTCTATGTGCCAGTAATGCTCACTAGTCCCACGGCTGCTGTATGTGCCAGTAATGCCCACTAGTCCCACTGCTCTATGTGCCAGTAATGCCTACTATCCTATAGCTGTATGCGCCAGCTCAGTAATGCTCACTAGACCCACGGCTGCTGTATGTGCCAGTAATACCCACTAGTCCCACTGCTCTATGTGCCAGTAATGCTCACTAGTCCCACGGCTGCTGTATGTGCCAGTAATGCCCACTAGTCCCACTGCTCTATGTGCCAGTAATGCCTACTATCCTATAGCTGTATGCGCCAGCTCGGTAATGCTCACTAGACCCACGGCTGCTGTATGTGCCAGTAATGCCCACTAGTCCCACTGCTGTATGTGCCAGTAATGCCTACTATCCTATAGCTGTATGAGCTAGCTCAGTAATGCTCACTGGTCCCACAGCTGCTGTATGTGCCAGTAATGCCCACTAACCTATAGCTGATGTGCCAGTAATGCCCACTAGTACCACTGCTGCTGTATGTCACAATAATGCCCACTAGTCCCACTGCTGCTGTATGTTCAGTTATGCCCACTAGGCCCCCGGCTTCTGTCTGTGCCAGTAATGCCCACTAGTATCACGGCTGCCGCTGTATGTGCCAAGCTGTTCCCATTGGTTCCTGAGGCTGAGCCATCAGTATGTCCGTCTCAGGAATGTGACCGGTGCTGTGCGCTGCTGCTGCTCCCCCTGGTTGGGAGCTGGGAATGTATGCGCTGTAGTCCTGGTCCCTCCCAAACCAAACCATGATTCATTTCCCTGTATCCCCCGGCCCGGGTGTCATCTTACACTCCTTATATAGCCTGGGAGCCGGGGATTGCTGGCAGCAGTACTGCAGCCTGTCCTCCTTCCGCCCGCTGCTGCTGCCGCCTTGGGTGAGACTGTGGGGGAAACGTAGCAGACTCGGTGCATGGAGCTCCCATAGGTGCAGAGGCTGCTAGTGGGTGACCCTCTGCCGTCCTCGCTGTTGCTCTATAGGAAGAGACTGACTTATTATTAGTGTGTAGATTAGTAGTTTGTGATCTCGCTATACCTTCAGCAACGCTAATGCATGTGATGGGCGTCTGAGTATAGTTACTGCACATCCCAGCTATATAACTCCCATAGGGCAGCACATACCTGACAGGGTGCTAGTGAGAGGGAGGATTTGCTGGAATGCCGGGGATTCCTCTAGTTACACATTACCATATGTATTTCTTCACTGCAGATTCGTGACATGGAGGATTACAAAGTGACTTTGGATGGACCAGCCCCATGGGGCTTCCGCCTGCAGGGGGGCAAGGACTTTAACATGCCCCTCTCCATCTCCCGGGTGAGTGACCAGCGGCCCCCTGCTTAGCTACCAGTCATACATTACATGTTTGGGTGACCTTGAAATGTAAAAACTCTCCTGTCAGCAGAGTGCTGGTGTCACACATGGCCTCTGGCTAATAAGTTCTCTCTCACACATACACAGTGCATGGCTTTGCTATACAATATACATCATCTCCTGTTTGGAAAGCATGGGGTTAAAAGTTGTAAAAGTGTCACAAATAGCAGTGTGGCAACATAGTATGTGTGTATCCTGTTTCATGAAAGGAATTCCTTGAAGTAGAGGTTTCTATTTCCATAACACATCGGAAGGTTTCTTCTTTGTACATTAAAGAAAAATAAAACTTGTAGAGCACATTCTTATTTCTATATATATGATGGTTCTTGAGTGGTAACTGAAAAGTCTTTCCTATACCTCACTGCAGTCTGTACAAGGAATTTTCAGAGTTATCCAACCTGTGGCATCACAGTTTAGTTACTAGTTCATGGACACTGTTTGACTCTTTGTATTTAAAGGGTGAATAACCTGCAGATTAGTGACTGACATGCTAGCCACTATGTGCCTCTAGGCAGGTGGGTTGTCTGTGATAGCTGTAGGGAGATGGGCAGGGTGGGGGGGCTAATGTTATGCACTGGTGACTTCAGGTTTGTATTTAGGGTTGGAAACCTGATGAGAAGTTGAGTGTCTGACATTTATTTCACACCCTCTTCCCTGGGTGGGGCAGCTTTTGTTCCTATCTGTGTTGATTTTGCTTCTGTGCCACATTCAGACAGTCCTTTCCCTTCACGCTAAGCATATTGTTCTGCCCTAATGTTTGTTTTGGGGGAGGTCCTGTCCAGACAAGACGTCTGCTTGGGGTTGTTTTTAGGGGTAGGCGTGAGAAAAATTATGTCAGAAACTTTCTGAAGCCTGTTTGGAATTTGGTTCCTTCTTGTTTTCTTCCCTGGCAGAAAGCGCTAATGCCAGTTTTATATTGTAGTGTACAAATGACTGGAACTGTTTGGAGGTCTAGGGCCTGTTACTGACATGTCTTGTTATTTCAACTACTGTATCAAAGGCCTCAGGAATATTTGTGTTCTAGAAGTGACATTTGTCATTTACCCATTAGAGTAAATTATTTATTGGTTTATCTGAAGTTGGACATGGTTATTACAGGAATGTACTGTTCGGTCTTGTCTGTCAGAAAAGTAACAAAGAAAATTAATGCAAGTTCAGTCTACTCTGAGCTGGACCTGGCCATCTAGATGGGCCCAATACATTGATTGGTCCCTCTCATCTAGAGAGCACTGGCTCTAACCTGAGTATCATTGGGCCCTTTCTGGTACCTCTAGTCGGGTGCCAGGGTCATACTCTGAAATTATTATCAATACTCACAAACACACACATGTATATACACACTATATGTAACACAATAAAGTACAGACAGATGTGACCTCATACACTGTGGCTTTAGTCCCGGCAAATAGCCCCTCTCCGCATGCCAGGTCCCGGGTGACTCGGCTGTGCCGAGTGTCTTTTTCTCCAAAAATGTGTGTAGTAGCCACATAAATAAGTTCCATTGTGCTTCATCAGCGACTTTGTACATGTTTAAAACAAATTCCTTTGCGGTAAAGTCGCAGCCCAGCGTCTCTAGTATACTTTGGTGTTTTGCAGCATCTGTTATGGGAATAACACACAAAGTTTAAAGAAAAAGTTGGTACACTGTACCTCTCGGAGCGACTCAGTCACACAGAGCATTCTGTACCTGATGGAATGAGTCATGTTGAATTGCCTGCTCGTGCTATATGGCGTATGGATGCTGGGTGTACAAGGACATATATATAACACGAGAAGGCACTGATATGTAGTATGTTAATGGACACCAATAATTAATCCAATAATACTATGAGTACTTTTGTTAATATTCTTTTAAGCTTGTCTGATGTCTTTAGAAATGTGTGGAGATATTCTGATAATAAAGCAGGATCCATGTGCTGGAAAATTTCTCTGGAATTAAATCCCAAAACCAAGTGCACCACAGAAAAAAAATCGTAGTGTAGTATGTAAAGGTCTAAGGTCTATTTACTAAGCAGTGAAAAGTGATAAGAAAGTGATAAGGTGCCAGCCAATCAGCTCCCAACTGTCATTTTTCAAACACAGCCTGTGAGATGACAGTTGGGAGCTGATTGGCTGGCACCTTATCACTTTCTTATCACTTTTCACTCTGGGGCCTATTCATCATCACTTAATTTATACAAAAGCAGGTGAAAAATAACAATTTCACCTAATTTTGTATAATTTAAGTGTCAGCCCCATTCATCAATCATGTAACGCAGGGGATATCAAAGATATCTCCTGGTTACAATTGTGCCTCGGTAATTTCCACAATCCCCATACTGTAGTATGGGGATGTGGAAATTGTGTAATTAATCAAGTTCTGAAAATGCATTCTGCATTATGTATTATGATACTGGCGGCCGCAGAGGGAAGGGGGCTGCACCAACACCGGCGGCAGTGGGGAAAGGGGGGGTGGTACTGACACCTGTGGCAATGGAAGGAGGGGGTCAATGACATTGTGGACACATTGGAGAGATGCCGACAGCAGGGGGGTAGAGGGGACACTGACATAGGATAAGTATCACATTTCCGAGAAGATGTCTTTGCAGAAATAGCATCTCTTCGGAAGTGATACTTTTGTCATAGAGGGATGATGAATAGGATTAACTTTAACAATTAACTCGTGACGAGTTCAAAACTAAACTATCACTCATGATTTTATTATCATGATGAATAGACCCCTATGTCTCCTAACACTGCTTAGTAAATAGACCCCTAAGGGAAGATGTATCAGTCAGTGTAAAGAGTGGAGAAGGCACCCCTAGCAACCAATAAAGGGCCTGATTCAGAGCCGCTCGTAAGCGGCCGCTCGTTCGTTCCGAGCGATGTTAGGCCAACTGCGCATGCGTACGGATCGTTATACGCATGCGCTAACCAGTCAGTGCGGCCGAAATTCATGTGCTCGCAAAATAGCGAATGCCTGCTATTTTGAGTGACAGAAAGAGGCGTATGTGGGTGGTAACAGGGGAAGGTGCTTGAAAATGGGGAGTGGAAATCAGAACGCAGGCGTGCTTAAAGGTCAAAACGGGCGTTTTATGGGTGTGCATATTTAAAACAGCAGCGTCATGGACCACGTCACTGGGTTATTTTATAGTCAGAACTGCTCGCAAAATTGTGGTAGCAAACACCAACCCCAAGAATAGCGAGCAGTTCATACGCTGGTCGATGTACTCGATTAATCTAATAAATAGCGGACATGACATAGGATGCGAGCGGCCAGGGGGCGTATTTTTCCAAAAAACAAACGCAAGTTTTGTTCGCTCGTTCAGACATAGAGGCGTGAACAGACCGCAAACAGCGAACGGTTCATTTGAATAGCCACCCCTAGTTTTAGAACGAACGACCGCAAATAGCGAGTGGCTCTGAATGAGGGCCAAAATTCCTTCTAGCATTTATCAAGTAGATTCTATAAAATAGTAGTTAGAAGCTGACTGGTTGCTCGGGGCAACTTCTCCACTTGTCCTCTCCACTCTTTACACTGCTTGATACATCTCCCCCCTAATTCATAAAAATACAAGATTAAAAGATTGCATTTAAAAAATAATGGAATCAGGCATATCATATAATCACTGAAACCACTCCTGGATAAAATGGAATCCTCCAGTGAACCGCTGTGATCTACAAGATAGAGCTCCCAAATGTGCAGTCTGGAACCAAGGTTTCCAGAAAACAACCCCTATCCTGATACATATTTTGTATTAAATATCTGGGACTTTTCCTTGGAAGTATGTTCCTTTCTGTAACAGAACTCTAAATCTTTATTGTGTTTGAGAACAGGATGATTTTAGTTCCTCCATTTTTTTTCCTGACATAAGTTTCTATGAAATACTGTTCCATGACATTGAAATGCAGCAATTTGCCATTGGGGCTGAGCTATGTACTGTAACTTAGGATGAAGTGAATCTATAACATTGTTCATAAATTGGGATTCTAAGTTGGATACAGACTTACCCGGTGAAGCGGGCAACCAGCCGTCGCACCGACAGAGTGGCTTATTTGGTAAGCTATACACACTTACCAATTGGCCGCTTGATACATCTGGCCAGACATCACAACTGGATCATGGGCATTTAAAGTTGCCTGCCCAGTTGTTATGTCAGTGTCAGCGGTACCGGCAGCTAGTGTACGGGTGGTCGGAGGGTTGCCCATACACACATACAGATGCACTGATATATCAGCATCGACTGTGCTGCAGGGCCACACCCGCCGATATGCCTCCGATATATTCGTCATTTGTTCGAACACTATATATCTAGTAGTGTGTACCTAGCATTCATGTCAGCAAGTCAATGGGCTCGATTCAATTCTGCGCAATGCTGAATAGCCCAGGGAGGGAGCTCCCGGAGCTATTCAATTCACTGCACTGTTTGGTCCGACTAAAGGATTACTTCTCGCCCCCCCCCTGAGGGTGCGAGGAGATGTTTGAAAAAATTGGCGGCCGCTGTGTTCCTGCTTAGCGCGATAACAGCTGCACGGCCGGCACTTTAGTTCGAGAATGACGGTTCTCACGACTAAACACCCATGTTAAGTCGCGAGAACAGGCATTCTCCGCCTTAACTGACAACTGTCGGACCAAACAGCACGGTGAATTGAATAGCCCCGGGAGCTCCCTCCTGGGGTTATTCAGCATTGTGCTGAATTGAATCGAGCCCATTGGCCTGGGACCCCAAGAATTCGTGTATCATTGTTCCATGGCTCCATAACAGGCTAATGTATTACATATCTCGCAATTGATATCTCCGCACACAGGTTGTGGGGCTCTGATCTAAAAGTTTGATCTATAATACAGCATTATAACTTGCAAATCTGTGTGTTCAGCCATTTG
This sequence comes from Taudactylus pleione, assembly GCA_031769625.1. NCBI lineage: Eukaryota > Metazoa > Chordata > Amphibia > Anura > Myobatrachidae > Taudactylus > Taudactylus pleione. The sequence continues at coordinate 874,569 of JAUIMM010001983.1, read as the reverse complement.
CAGCATAAGGTGACTAATTCTTGCCGAATTAAAATAGGAGATGGTGCACCCTGTCGATATACTACAAGTTTTCCTGTGCAGTTTGTAAACAGAGCAATTTACTAAAGACCAAACTACACATCAAATCACATTATTTTAAATTATTCTGCTGTGTTGAACTCCCGTTGCATATGTGCTATTCACTAGATGCTTTATATTTGTATATATTGTTGAAATAAATTAGTATTTTTTTACATAGTAACTCAATAGCAGAGCCTTTATTGTTTATTTCTCATTATTTTAAAATGCCAGGCTTAAACTGTCCATCACATTGGAAATACACAAACTCATCTTATGTATTAATCGAAAATTTTCCAAACCACATGGCAAACTGCCACTTGCTAGTATAAAAAAAATCATAGTTACATGTGAGAGACCTCTAATCACAAGGTGTTTGAGCCTACTCTGCATTAGATCTGGCCCTCTAGATGGACCCGATAAATTATTGGGTCCCCCTGCTCCTAAAGCATACCAACCCAGTGATGAGTAGCACAGTGTCCCTCCTGATACCTCTGGTATCAGGTAGGTGTCAGAGTCATGCTCTCCGAATACAGTGCATGATCTTGTCCCAGTACATACAGTAGATAGATAATAGTGCCCTCATTGGTAATAAATAAATCATAATGCCCCCATTCAAATTGGTGAAAGCATATGGCTTCTGTTGTATTATTGCCTCCAGAGTGTGAAAATACACACTACTGCCCCTTGTATAAATTTAAACTAAGTTCATATTGCCACTTTGGAGTAAAACTGGATTTTTTACTCTGCGGTTTTGCCTAAATCAAATGCAGTCATGTATTTACTGTAATCAGTAAATATTTTATCAGTATCCTGGGGACATTGATAAAAAAAAGTGTTGCACAGAAAGAATATAGGCCCTTCCAGAACTTGAAATTCACTTTCTAAACTGCAGTAAAAATAATTAGAGAATGTCAGTGGCTGCCATGGGCAAAATCTACTTTTTTTAATCCAAGTTTTCAAAATCAGTGCAATACCGGTGATTTTTGCTGCAGATTTAAAGCGGCAATAAATTAAAGGGCAAAACCAGAATGGTTAAATTATTACCTCATAGAGGGCTCTATTTATTAACATTATTTTTACTAAAATAAAGTGAAAAAGGGTGTTTTCACACCCTTTTCACATTATTTTAGTATCACCTATAGTTACTAAAGGGCAATTGGAGTAGAATTCGTAAAATTCTACTCCAACCCCTAAGTATCGCATATTTTTAGTAAGCAGATCACATTTCCCATAATTGTAATGGGAAATGTGATCCGACCAAAGTTACTAAAAATAAATTGTAAAAAAATATCTGGGAAAGCCCTGTGATGATAATGCCACCTGGAGGTGGCGTTATCCAGGGTCTCCCACCGGTTACCGGCCTCCTACTCTGCTCTAACGGGGAGAGCATGACCGGGAATCGGTCCTAGTAATCAGCTGTGTGGTCTAAACAGACCGCAAGCTGATTACTGTAAAAAAAAGAAAAAAAAATTGTCAACATTTTTTACTTACCTGACTCCAGGGATCGGTGATCGGTCCTCCGGTGATGTCTCCCCTCTGGTCAGCTGGTCTCCCATAGTGCACTGCGGCCCGGTCATCAGGTGATCGGGTCCCAGTGCAGTATGGGAGACACCTGACCGGAGGACATCACTGGAGGCCCGGATCGTGCAGATAAGTGTAATTAAGGGAGGGGGGGGTCCGCGATCGCGCGTGTGTGTGGGGGGGGGCTTAGCGCCGGGGGGGGAGTAGCAGCGGTGGTCGGTGCATGCGCGGGCACTTTGTCACTGTATTATTTGCGAAAATACCGTGACTAGTGTGCGGAGGGGATTCGCAGGGACAGAGCTTTATCACAAGCTCTGTCCCTGCAAGGGATTTGTAGTAAATCCCTGTGATATTGCCTGAATTCGCAATGCGAATTCAGTTGATAATATCACACTACAATCTGCATTCAATATGCGGATTGTAGTAAACAGAGCCCTAAATCTGCAGCCAAGATCACCAGAATCGTAATGCTTCTGAAAACTCAGACCCTTTTACATAACCCCCTAAGATTCATTTTGTCTAAATTTATAAAACTTTTTTTTGGCTCTGGTGTTTGTCTCTAGCATTATATATTGTGATTTTAGGGGAATAAAACATGGTGAAAAAAGTATGTTACTTCTCCTCTGTTCTGTATGATGTTTTATGAAATAGATGTGAATAATTGGGTGAGTGCCTGTGACACAAATTGTAATTTATTTATTTTAATTTGATGTTGGGGTCAATTAATTGACGTTAATATTAATGTGTGTTTTTTTTTTTTTTTTTTACAACAATGTACAGCTTATTATAGGCTTACCCTTTTTTCCCTTTAACATGTTGTTACATGTACTGTACTGTTCTAATTATTTTGGGATTTGGAAACCCCCAGTCTAGAAATCTTGAGTTTGCTCTTGAACCCTGAGTATTTTCCAATAGCTGGAGCTTCCATGAGACTTATGAGTGCTCCTCCAGAAACTTGCATATATTTACTACAATGGCAATTATATGCCTGATATTGCAGTTTTAAATCATTTGGGCAAAACCTTTGGAAAGTTGCGGTTAGTAAATATACCCCACAAGCTATATCAGTTGACGAGAGAGAGAGAGAGAGAGAGAGAACAATCTGAGGATATCTTGTGCTACAGAAAATAATTATTTATTAAAAAAAAAATAATATTCCAGTCTGTTGGAGAGCTTTATTACTTTTATTAATCATTGTGTAAAGTAACTTGTTTTTAAAGTGTATGGATTCTTTAAATTGGATTTTTAAAATTAGTGCCTTGCCGATGAAAGAGCGTTTAAATATATATCAACCTTTCCAAACAGGGTGACATACAGCTGTGTTTGTCTTTCTGGCTTTATAGCTCTCTACATTCTGTTTCTAGCCCTGTCTGTGTGGCCCCGGTGATGACATCCTTGCTTTGCTGCATGTGTGCAAGTCCCCAGTAGATTGATATTTTAGTTAGACACAGCCTAGTTCTATCAGCCCATCAAGAAAAGGGTGTATCTCTATGAAATATGTACTTTCTCTTGATCAATAAATACGGTACAACACTTTCATAACATCATTTTTTTTTTTTAGTGGTGACTGGTGGGAGTCCATAGAGCAACCTTTCTTGTTGTTCACTGAGGCTGTATTTTGATACTGTAAGATGGTGCTGCGTGCAATACACTGTGCAGGAGTTAGTCAGAAATGACTAAATTGGCTATTTTAGTTTGTATGCGTATGAACCACATGTTCAAAGAAAATTATGATAGAGATGCAGCTTTTCATGTTTTGTGACCTTAAGCTAGGTACACCCCTGACAGTTAAGAAGAACGAGCCACAAATGTTTTTTTTGACAGCTGAAATAATATAGAGAACCTCAGATTTCCTGATACACACGACACAAATATTGCTCCTTTAACCACTTAACTGACCATTTTTTTTTCTACAAAATCGCTTAGTAATGGTCATTTTTTTAAAAAAAATTATTGAATAAGATTTTAAATAATTTTTTATATATTTATTTTTATTAAAAAAAAAAAGTGCTGGGAACCTGTCTCACCTCCTACTCACTGTAACTCTCCCTCACTACACTAAGCTTCAGTGTCCATTGATTCTCCTACCTGCATCACTGTGTCTTCTCTTGCTGCTTGCTGACCGAGCTCCAATCTCTAAACACTGTAGTGCACTTCCTGGTAACATGACACTTCCAATGTGTCCAGTGCTCAGGGCACGCCCCTCATAATCAGAGGCATGCCTCTACTAGCTATCTTTCTGTGCAGCTTACTGCCCGTGGTGTGGCCCGCCCCCAGCTCTGCAAGCGGTGTCTGACTACACAGTAGCGAGGCTGTGCTGTTGCTGCCTCATCTCTTGTCTCCCTGCAGTCCCAGGGAGCTCCACAAAGCTAGTGAGTGTTAACTATAAAAATTAATGCACTAAACAAAGAAGATGTTTATAAGTTACAAATATCTTCTTTGTATTCTAATCATTTTTAAATAAAATCTCAGGAGTATGACAGGAGAGTCTCTGCCTACCCTGACCGCAAGTCCCTGAAGATAACTTCCCACCCCCTACTGACTACAGCTCCTCCCCTAATAATAATACCCCCCACACCCTATTAGTAGTAAAAAAAAAACTGTTTTCTAAACTAACCCTCCTTCCCCTGTAAAAAGCCCCTCTTTCTTTGCCCCACCTCCTCCTGCGCTGTGACCCTTATAATGTTTTTTTTTAATTATTTTATCCCCTCTCCAGTATCATATTTCTCTATATTGTCCCACCCCCATTGCTGCTAGACCCTCCCCTTCTTGGTTACCTCCCAAACCCCATGGGCATACGCCCCCCTCCCCCTTATGCAGAGGAGGAGGGACTGATGATCAGTTTTCCCTGCCAAAGCTGATCTCTGCACTTGCTGAGATCAGCCAAATAGTGTTTGGAGGGGAACTAAGTTACCCTCCTTGCACTGTGATCCCCGGCACATGCGCCCCTGAGTGCTGCACCATAATGCTGTGCGATTCCAGAAGTGATGTCAGTGGTCACAGACTGCTGCATCACTTCCAGGGGGTCTGGGGAGTCAGAGGAAATTGATTCTGCATAAGTGCAGAACAGATCTCCTCTGCAAAAGCCGGGGGAAGCAACGGGGCAGTGGGCGCATGTGATGCGACCTTGCCAGCAGTCGCATCACATGCGACGTCGTCAGTTAAGGTGTTAATAAGCAGTGTTAGGAGACAGAGTGAAAAGTGATAAGTCTGTGATAAGGTGCCAGCCAATCAGCTCCCAACTGTCATCTCACAGGCTGTGTTTGAAAAATGACAGTTGGAAGCTCATTGGCTGGCACTTTATCACTGACTAATCACTTTTCACTCTGTCTCCTATCACTGCTTAGTAAATAGACCCCTAATGGGGGGGTATCCACTTAGCGATATACAAACGAGTGCACGATTGCGACATTGCAATCGTGCTGTCGTTTGTATAGCTAGTGATGTGCCAAGACTGAACGTTCACTCGTTCAGTCCCGGCACATCCCTCATCCCCCGCACATGCTGAACCTGACGAGATCGTCAGGTTGACCTGCATGTACGGGCGATGTTGGATGTCGGAAGCGACCCGCTGGCACGCGCTTCGTGGGTCGCATGCGCGATTTACAAGCGATTGCACGATAACGACATCGTTATCGTGCAATAGCTTGTTTAAATCGCTAAGTGGATACCCCCCATAAGAATGATAAATTACCCTAAGGATCGTTGAGTTGATGTTTGTTACATGTAGCCTATCGGACAATATCTGTACACACTGATTTGCTGCACGACATTGGCTCGTCGGGACTAAGAATATTGTGCAGCACTTCTGATGTCGGTAGCCGATCTGTCAGGTGTATGAATGACAGTCTGCTCCATGTGCAGTGTACAGTGTGTGCATTAATCCTACCAAGTTTGGTATAAAAGATAGGCAGGAATTAGATAGACAATGTCTAGATGGACAACAGATGTTAGACTGGTAGTAGGTCGACAGGGACAAAAGGTCGACACACAAAAGGTTGACACTTTTTTATTTTTTACTTTTTAACCCTAACCCTCCCTCCTGATGCCTAACCCTAACTGTCGGGGTAAGTGCCTACCCGTCCTTTCTTTCTAGTGCCTAACCCTATCTAGACATTGTTATCCTTTTTACTGTCTGTCTATTGACTGGAATCCAATCCGACCGACTAGCTGAGAATTAGTTGTTTGGCCTGAGTACTGCATCATATGTACCTAGCATGAGATTCCTGTGTTGGACAGAGAACCTGCAGAAAATCTTGCAGTTGCTGTAGAACATCTTGATTATTACTGAGCAATTCTGCCAAATGTATAATAAATACCAGTTATGTGTTTTGTAGTGAATTGTATACAAACCAATGAGAATGAATCAAACTGCAAGGATAAAGAAGCCTCTCTTCGAAAATGGGGAACATTTATAATATCTGAATCGGTCATCTTTCAGGCCTGATTTAATAGAATAATGTGTAAAACTCAAATGTGTATTCCAGAGGGATTACATTTGGCCATCTCCAAAATTAAAAATAAAAAAGTCCCTGCATTAACTTTAGCGCTCCCATAGATTGAATCATTCCAACAGATAGTATAAACCTATTTGAACATATCCTGTAAATGTTGGCACACCAAGGGGCCTATTTCTGAAATACACTTATTTTAACAATAAGTGTAATCTAAAAAAAAAATAACAACTCATTGCTGACATATGAAATGATTTTATCGCCACAGCAGCTGAACAATACTCGGCTGCCACAGTAAAAACTTTCCATAGCAATAGCAGTTACTTATTGCTCTGGTGGTCCCAGACCTGATCTACTGAGAATGTGCAGGGTCTGGCACATGCTCAGAATATTAAATGCAATTTTATGACAATAAAAGAAAGTGCACAATTTAAAGATTTTGAGTGGGAAAAAAACAGGGAAATTTTATGGGAAAATCAGGACATATGGAAACCGTAATTATCCTGTATTTCTGATATCCTCATGTCTCCATAAAACACCATATCGCTGGCGCTTAATTTATTGATGGTTATCGTAGAACACTATCGATGTTTCCTTGCATGGAATAGTTGTGAGTTAACATTGCATCTTAAGTGAGCATTCTATAGTGTGTACCCAGGTTAAGAAGTGTAAAAAATATTTTGTTTTACTTCTTGTAATCTTTGAGGTAACCTTATCACAGTCTTTTCATAAATCACAGCAGAAGGAGTTTATACAGTGTTTTCTTTACCTCAGTGACGCATGACATTTCTATGAAATGGGGTACATGTACTATTGGAGAGCCTGTCTATTTCTAGAAACTTGTGACATAAGATGAGCGCTCGGTGAACGTTCACATACGAAAAATAAATAAATGATAGAATTGGTGTTATACTTTTTGTACGTGTCTTGTGAATTTTAAAAATAGTTTCTCTAATAAACTGACATCATTTACAGCACAATGCAACTTACTGTCTGCAAGGCCTCATCCCCACAGGTGTTGTTATATCTATGATGTGCTAAGATTCTTAACACTTATACATGCTCAAAAGCAGGTATGAAAATGCAAACCATCGTTTCCCATGACCTTCTACCAATGTGCCAAATGTTACTCACAGTCGTGAGCATTACAGTATTCAAAACCCTACAGGCTCCATTCAGTGCATTAATGTCAACTGAGTGTTTGCATTTGACAATTAAACATGAGTTTTTAAAATGTTATCAATTGCCACTGGGTGCCTGTCGTAAATATTTCATATAAATAACTAAAAGCCAATCAGCCTTTTTTTGTATGTAGTCTAAAAACAATTTGCAAATAAAGTATTTAAATTCTTCATAACACTGCTATTTACTAGGTAAATACTATGAAAGTCATGACATGGGGGAAAACTCATGTTTTCACTAATGTTAAAAATAAAGCAAATTCCTAAAGATGAAATTCCACAAAGACATTTTTTCGCAAAAAATATGGAACCCTTTGTAGCATCTGTTTTCTAGGGAGGCTGTTCTGTAACATGGGGTACATGTACTAAGGCCCAGATTTATCAACAAGTGATATTCTTGTTATCACTCATTACTAATCTTAAATGATGCTCCAACCAATCACTGTCACTGGGCTTAAGCCATGGAGACAAATTACCAACCAATCAGCTCCTAACTGTCATTTTACAAGTAGTGTTTGAAAAATTACATTTAGGAGCTGCTTGGTTGGTTCTATAGGCTGGATGCATCAAGATTTGCAGGGTCCAGGTACCGGTGATCGGGGCTGCGGTGATGTCTCCCCTCCGGTCAGCTGGTCTCCCAGCCTGCACTGTGCCCCATTAATCAGGTGACCGGGTCCCAGAGCAGGATGGGATGTCAGCTGACCAGAGACATGGAGGACATCACCGGAGCCCCGAACACTGCAGGTAAGTGTAATTGAGTTAGGGGGGTCGCGGAGGGAGTCCGCGATTGCGGGGAGCGGGGCTTAGCGACGGGGCTTAATGTCAGTCTGCGCATGCGCAGGCACTTGTCACGGATTTTTTCGCAAAAATAGCGTGATATGGTTGTGGAGGGGATTCGCAGGGACAGAGCTTTCTCGCAAATCCCTGTGATATTGCCTGAATTCGCAATGCAAATTCAGTCAGTAATATCACACTACAATCTGCATTCAAAATGCGGATTGTAGTAAATAGAACCCTAAAAGAGAAACACACCCAACTATACTCATGTTAATTATCCCTAATGTGCAGTATCCCCAGCCTCTTGTCTTTGATGTGCATGATTGCAATCCTTTCATATTTAAGTCTGACACATGAGCACATAATTATAGCCATTTCACCAAATTATTTTAAGGGGAACTTGATGATTTATCCTGTTTTGGAATAGCATTTCTTCATGTGTTATTTTTCAAGCAGGAATGTCAAATATTGACTCCCTAATCAAGTAACAGTGTATGTAATTCAGACCAAACGTTAACAAAATATCTTCACCATTATTTAAATAAAACTTCCCTTACATTTTATAGCCTATTGCAACAATGCACATGAATGTATAATGTAACTTGCATATATCAAAGTTATTTTGGGGTGTTAATTTGGGAATGGGATTGAAATATCGGCGACTGTTCAAATCCCAACTGCGGAAGCCCGACAGGAGGCGATCCCGACTGGGGCTGGTAAGTATCCTAACCCTCCCCTCTACCTCCCCTAACCTTCCCTTGGTGGTGCCTAACCCTAAAACTCCCGGGGTGGTGTCTGACCCTAAGTCCCCCCGGGGGGTGCCTAAACCTAACCTCCTCCTAGTGGCGCCTAACCCTCCCTGGGGCTGGTGTCTAACCCGAAGCCCCCCTGGAGCCAAAATCTAACCCCCCCCCCCCCCATCCGCCCCGCAGCTAACTGCTAAGACGCCCTGGACTTATCTTGTTCGGGACGGCATCCTCCTTCGTTCCAGCATTGGGATTAAGATAGGCGTCAGTATTTTGACGCCTATCTTAAATCCCGTGTCGGGTTTTAGCCATCGGAATTTAAACCGCCGGCATCCTGGCCATCGGTCTAATAACTACATCCCATTAATTTGTGATATGTAGAGAACATGCCTTGCTTATGTTTCATTATATTGGAATCAGTAGAAGCTCCAAATATGAATAAAATCTCTAACTGTAGATATATGGTATATTCTTATAAAACAGGCACGCCACTGTACACTACCATTAAAAAGTTTTGTTACACTCTTAAATAAAATGTAATGTTTTTTGTGAGGTTGTTAATTATTTGTTTTGTCCATTACTTATTTGAAAAGTGTTCCGTAACAAAATATATTCTTGTCGGTGAAGATAAAATGAACCTGGATATGTGTGTTTTAATGCAGTTTGTGCATGTGTGATATTTAATTCTGTTGCAATATGTGTGTTTATGATACACCAGAGGTTCCCAAACACTGTCCTCAAGGCATCCCTACAGTTCAGGTTTCAGAGATATCCATGGTTGAGTACCGGTGGTGAAATCAAATTGACTGACTTACTAATTAAGTCACCTTTGGTCAAGCATGGATATCCTTTAAAACCTGGACTGTTAGGGTGCCTTGAGGACCGCATTTGGGAACCTCTGGCTTAGACTATGTTATACATATCATGTTGCGGTCAGCCTGGATATACAAAAAAACACTTTGCCTTATTATCCCACTCTACCAATACTCAATGTTCATGGTGTAGGTAATACAATATATCATCCTCTTTGGTATTCTGCACTGTGCCTCCTGATTGGCTGTCAGCAAACTATTTACATAATTACACTATAGCCATTAGCCACACTTTTTTTTAAAAGCACCTTTTTGTTATCATTCTCCATCTCCAGTTGTCCATGTATATGTCTCATGTGTTAAGTGTCTTGAAGTGTTGTGGGTTATGAAATAATATAAACACAGTCTGTATCCAATCAGATAGTCAGAATGGTGACAGCAGTGCAGAGTATTTCAGGAGATACATTTATGGATGACCTGTCTAGTAGTGTAATTATATTAGTGAAGACCGGGCTGCATGTGATCAGCAAATGGGAGTCCACAGACTGAAGTGGTGTCAGTTACACCTTTTATATAGAGTCATGTTCAAGTATTTTCATCTTCCACATGTTAATATTGATTCCATAGCATTGTGGATTTATACAAAGAAATGTAGGTGCACATGGGTATTGTATGCTGTCTCTTATGCTGGGTTTACACTATACAATTATCTGTCAGATATCTGTCCAATCTAGCTGGTTGGAATGAAAATCTGGTAATGTATGGGAGCAAATGACAATCGACCATTTGCTCACAAACACTGGAAAACAGACAAAAATGGTCGTTCAGACAAATTGGTTAAAACGCATGAATTTAATCAACTTGAACAATTGTTTTTTGTCCGTTTTCCAGTGTTGAAAGCCTTATGATCGCCTGTCATTTGCTCCCATACATTTCCAGGTGTTCATTCCAACCAGCCAGATTGGACAGATATCTGGCAGATAATTGTATAGTGTATGTCCAGCATTACAGTCACTGTCTGGTTTTTTAAAGCATTTTGACCAAACATTTTATAGCTATTAGGAGAATTGCGTGCCCACAGATTTCAGCAATAACACACAGGCAGTTATTTGAATAAACATGATTTGAAAGTGAAAAGATCTTCCAAAAAAAAAAAAGATGCCCACTGATAGATGGGTTTTGATATTAGAAGCTTGATAAACTGGACATGTTTTGACAGCTTTCTGTTATAAGTGTTTGAGCATGAATTTAAGATGAGCACATAAACAACGACATCTTGTGACCTCCTGCTCTCTGACAATGACTTTCCCAGTTGTTGTTTCACTGAAGACTGTGGCTTATAGTTGTATCATGTATTGCAAGGCAATCACAAACAGTCTTTTCTTTAATGTGTAGGATAATAATATTAATATGTAATACACAGCAAATATATTATTTATGGTTACATCTAACATCACTACAAATCTGTAATACAAAAAGATATAGGGGCCTATTCATCATAACTAAAAATTTTCTGAAGGTACTTAGGTTTAGAACTCGCATGGAGTTCTACCTAATTACCGAAGGAATTCATAATTTCTCCTCTCCTTTCTCATTTTTGCGATGACAGCTTTTCGGGAAACAAATACTTTTCCCTGCCTATACCTACTGTACCTTATCGCAGCTGTAATCAGTGCTGTGCATGCGCAGTTCTGTTCACAAAAGTGGTGCATGCGCAGCACAGATTACCACCCCCCCTCTCCCCACCCCCCCACCCCCACCACCACCACTTCACTTACATGTCCGGGGACCCCGACCTCCCGTTTGGCTCCGGTCTGCAGCGGACAGCACGGCCAGGCAGAGGAAGTTGAAGATTTTATTTTTTTTTTAAACTTTATTTTGTTCTCACAGCCGCAATGCTCTGAGAACACAGAGCCTCGGAGGGAGTCGGCGGAGGACCTGCCCAGCTGAAAGCAGGTAAGTATAACCCGCTGTTCGCCTCCTCACAGTGGTGTATAGTAACACCATCAAATTCCGAAAATACATAATTTTCGGAACTTGATGAATAGCATAGTTTCCATATCCCCATACTAATGTATGGGGAGTGCGGAAACTAACGCAGGCGGACTTATCCAGGAGATATCAGTGATATCTCCTGTGTTAAGTCTCTTCATGAATACTAAAGAATGATAGAAAAGGGTTTTCTCCTTGGCGATGGGTTACAGCAGTGGTTCCCAAACTGTGCGCTGCGGCACCCTGGGGTGCCTCGGGACACTTGCAGGGGTGCCTCAGTTTGGTGGTCCAGCACCAAATTAAATTATTTATGGCCTAAGGATGACAGGTAGCACAATTTACTTAACTTTACTACTCCACTAAATTTTTTTCTGAATTTTTCAATAACAAACTGTTGGCTTAGGGGTGCCGTGAAAACAATTCTGATGCACTAGGGCACCGCGATTCAAAAATGTTTGGGAACCACTGGGTTACAGTAATGATTGCAGTATTTATTTATGCTGTTAAGACCTGCATCACATATCCAGAGACTACAGGGGATCCCATTTTCCGTGACACAAATCCTGCTCAGGCCTTGGTTTTGGAACTTATAATCATGTAATTTATTCTCTGTCTATAAAAAAAAAAAAAAAAAAAGCAAAATTAAATTTGTAATCAGGGTTGTTTACCCTCTCCCTCCCCTTATGATTGTATTTTAGAGACTTTATATATCTAAACTTGCACCTTTATCCATGTGCTACAGGGAAAGTGACGTTCACAAAATTAGACCTCTTCCCCCTGAAGTGCTTGTCGATAGGTTTTGCATGTCTGCCGACAGTTTAAAATAGATTTGGTTACACAGAGCTCAACAGGTTGCTGTTTTGAGCAGAGCTATTTCAAGACCAGCCACGCTAGAGCCCAGGAGACAAGGGCACAGCTCAATTGAAATAGGTAACTGTTGCCAGGAGACCTGTTAAAAGGGCTAGTTCCCTCCACCCCCGCTCACATTGTGGAGTAGGTGGTCCTTGTCGTAGATCAGCGTCTGCTGATGTGACTTGCGTCACCAGTACCACAAATTAGATGGTAGGCACTTGTGCTCTGTAGTTGATTATAAGTGTGAAGTAGAACGTATCATGGGGGTCAGTGACACATCTAAAGGGTGACTAAAGCTATAAAGCTGCAATAAAAAAAAAGAAAAGGCTTTGAAATGGAAAATAATACTAAGTTGCAAACTGGTGTAAGTACTGCACTCTTATGAAAGCCTCACTTACACTGTCATGATAAACTGACACTGCATCTGGCTGATAGCACATACGTAGGCAAACTAGAACAATTCCAAGAGCTATATTTAACTGAGTTTGTCCTTATGGCCAAGGGCTTTGAGCTTTAATTGTGGCCTACATTCAGTATGCAGATTTATGCTAACACCGTCTTACAAGAGGACCACTGGGGTACATTGAAATGAATGTGCCAATTGGTGTCTAGTATGGATGATAATAAAGACAGTTCCCACAGCACATTCAGAGAGAGGCTGATGCACCATGCAATCATGGGAATATCTAAACACGGGCAGATATGAATACAATTTATGTCTTAAGCAAATCCTATAATTTTGTACTGAGCCAAGGATGGTCATGGACCTCCTCTGTCTGCTCAGCCCACCATGCTACCCACTTGCTTTAGAGCTGCCAACTTTATTCATAGTACTTACCAACTCTCCCGCAATGGCCAAGAGGCTCCTGAAAATCGTGTGGCACTCATGGCCCCCAGCAAGAGAGGGCAAGTCTTGCAGTCTGGCTGCCAACCCCAGCACTTACCTGGCAAAAGTGGGCGGTCCAGAAATCTCAACATTGTATAGTGAGGGACAGGGCCACGATTACACGATCGCGATGACATATGGGTAGAGCATGCCAATGGTCTTATTTTTTATTTTACATTTTGTTTTTGAAACATTTAAAGCAGGCTTGCCTACCCTCCCGATTTGGCCGGGAGCCTCCCGATTTTCGGGTGCCGCTCCCGGCCCCCCGGAAAGGCAGGCAAGCCTCCCGGAAGCTTTTGACCCTCCCAACCTTCCCCCTGATACAAACGGAAACCCCCGCAGCGGGGGACCCGGTGACGCGATTCGTGCAGAATCGCGTCATCGTAGCCCCGCCCCCTGCTTCGCAATGCTGAAAATAAGAGCATTGTGAAGAGGGGGCGGAGTCACGATGACGCGATCGTGCGTCCCCGCCCCCAGTGTGCCACCAAACGGCCGCCCCCACCCCCGGCTCCGCCCCCAAAGGCCGGCCCCGCCCCCTGCTATTAGCCGACAATCAGCTCCCTCCCGGAAGGCTGGAGCTGATTGTCGGCAAGTATGCTTTAAAGTGGGTACACACCTGATAGGTATATCTGCAGACTGTGCAGTACGGGTTAGGTATGGGATCCCGGCAATCGGGCTTCCGCCAGTCAGAATACCGACAGCGGCATCTCGACAGTCAGAATCCCGACACCATTAGGCAAGTAACGCTTTTACATTTACATGTGCCCACCCAGTTGAGCTGTCAATCACTGCCGGCCCATTCAGCAAGTGGTAGTCTGTACACACCGCACGATGCCACAATATATGTGCAGATATAACGGGCATCGGTGATGCAGCACAGCCAACTAAATATATCTGTGAACGACGTAGTTCACAGATACATCTCTGGTACACACTGGCCGATGGGCACACGATATGTTGGCCAGTGTGTCGGCATTACACCCATTTTATCCACAATCATGTATCAGCTCCTCTGTGTGTAGATGAGTAGTCTGGAGGCATCATAGAGCGCAGCAGGACTGCAGTAAGAATACATTTGATAGCTGTCAGCTATGAAATGGCTGTGTCCTCAATCACCATGCCTCTGATTAAGTATGTAAGCATTAATGGTTTAGCCATACTCTCCTGGGGGTAACCTTGCATATCAGTGGCTCATAACTATTGTTTTATTGGTTCATAAACCTGTTTATATCTGGTCTCAGGTGGAATGGTCTAAAACAAAAACACATTTGTCAATGAATTCACCCAATTAACTGCAGTAATAAATTAACTGAAATTCGGGAGGAAGGGTATATTAGTAAATCTGGGTGTAATCGTAACTGGTGCAGACATCTTCATATATTTGATCCTGGCTAAACAACAAATATATATATATATATATATATATATATATATATATATATATTTGATATTTTAGTTAACTGGATTGTACAGTTCAAGTACCTCAATATGATTCCTATTAATATCTCTTCCTCTGCGAGCTACAGTGTGTACAGCTTGTTCTTTTCTGCGCCACCCACACATGACATGCTTTAAAATCACACATTAAAGTCACACTACATCTGTCCTCCAAGCGTCTTGTGTGTGTCTTTAATTAACACACTGATGCTGGAGATGACGGAACAGACTCAGTTGCTCTGATCTTTTTCAATCTTCAGATTCCATCTCTGCTGATAAACTATTTGGCTGATGTGTTTGGCTTTATTCTGTTCAGAGAGCATCTCCAGGGCAATGTGTTATATTGATTCAAAATCTGTTGTTATACTGTACTGTACCTTTATAGAGAGTCTGTAGAAATAGTCTATCGGGAGGCATAGCAACATTGCTGATTTATCGTACAACTAGACCTAGAGAATATAAGTGTTGTTATAGAACATGGTATGCACTATCATACTCATCATTTATTAAAGGGTACAGCAACCTTTGGCACAGTACCCCTTTGGTGCTTCACATTGAGGGGAGGGGTGCCTCAGCTCAAAGTCTGAGTGATGCAATGATAATATAATTTTACCTCAATATATCTGCCTGGAAACACAGAACTAGCTAGAAGCTAGCTCTAAAAAGAACATAGCATAGCACAAATGCATGTGTTGTAATACAGGTTCATGATGGTGCGTGAACAGTAGACTTACATAAACTGTGTGTAGATGGTTTTTATTTACAAAAAAAAATGTGGAAAACTTAAGCAACATTATATAGCACAATAGACCTTTATTTACTATTTTCTTTCTGCTTTGAATTATTTCCCATTTTGATTGTGTAAAGCTGGCCATACACGATATGCACTGTGAGACGCGACGGGGAATCTGACGTCCGACATATCGGGCGGTCCCCACACACTGTGCGATCGGGTGGCCGACCGTCCGATATACTGGCTCCCCCACCCGCATATAGTGCTGCATGGGATCGCACATCACATGCCCAGATCGACTGAACCTACAGTAAGATCTGGGGGTGCAATGTATGACCCCAAGGGTCCGCGCTCTGTCCGATATCATGCCCATACACGGTACGATAGAGCAGCCAAATCGTACCAATCCATCGGATCGGCTGCTTTATCGCACTGTGTATGAGCACCTTAAGTCTCATAATAACTTCCAGTTCTTAGTTTTTTTGTGTAATGCACAATGTTCCTTTTTGCTTCCTGTTTTGTTCCCATTTTGTCTACACTTGCTCTATATGTAACACAACAGATCTCATGGGCACCTCTGAATCTTGTTTTGCTGCCATTACAGATTGACTACTCATAAATGTATTTCAGATTAAATGTACTCAGCATTACATGACTTTTACATTATCGACTATACTTGACATTGGTACTGTTTTATTAGAACATTTTAAATATCTGACTGGCATCTTTGATCTCAGAGATGGTTAGGTTGTCCAATGTCCGGTGTAGTATAGATGTATGCATTAGGAAAACATAGACTTGGTCGGCAGCCTGAATTGATAGTTAAAGGCCACCATGGGAAAGTACATGGGGCGTGCGTGTCCCCAAACATTTTATGTGGTCAAGGGAACTGTTTTAAGAAATAATCAGTTTTACCCTGTGTGTTTTTTTTTTTTTTTTTATCGTTTATTGAATATAAATGGTGGCACAGTAATTTGTACAAATGACGTGTTGGACAAAAGTATGCAATAGTATATCAACAGCAGACAGGTAACGACATTTGCCATAGAATATATATGTAATTAACAATCAAAAACCGTTTATAATGTGAGAATGGTGGAGTAGAAAAGGAATTAGTAGAGGATAGGATGAGGATGAATTTATATGAGGGGGAGGGAGGGAACAGAAAACAAAAAAATAAAAAATTGGGGGGAGAAGTGTAAGAGAATAAGCCACAAGAAAATAGTGTATTCATTCATACATAATTATATGAGAAGCGTTGGGTCGAAACTAACCAAGGCCTGGGAGAGGTGAATTTTGAGAGGTATACCAGGGATTCCATACGGTATGAAATTTCCGAACAGCATTGTTTTGTAGACTGGTGATATATTCCATATTTGTTATAAACCAAATTCTGTTCATTAACTCCTGGCGACTGGGAGTGACCCTGTGTTTTTTTTTCATTGTGTTTGTGCAGCCTTTAGTTTGGAAAAATAAAATAGATTCAAATATTACAGATAACAAGATTCACCAACATAAACAAAGTAGGTGATACCCTATTGCTTTATTTATACAGGGTTATACAACTGGTAAGAAAATAAGGAGTTGTGAGCTATACAGAATGGAACCAAAGTTGTCAGTAATGTGCACTATATCCTGGTATTACTGA
Organism: Taudactylus pleione; assembly: GCA_031769625.1. Taxonomy (NCBI): domain Eukaryota; kingdom Metazoa; phylum Chordata; class Amphibia; order Anura; family Myobatrachidae; genus Taudactylus; species Taudactylus pleione. The sequence goes on along the minus strand of JAUIMM010001983.1, from coordinate 857,470 downwards.
TCACTGTAGTTTATAAAACTTAACATGAGCAATCTTGCCCATAGCTGCCAACATTAAAAAATAGTTTCCATGGGCACTTTGCTCTCGAGTCGGGGGGACTTTGGAGGGCTCCTACAGATTGGCCCACATACATCTAGCCTCCTTGAGTGTTAAACAGCCCTTCTAGTGGCGCCATGCCGTGTCGTGACTCAGTAGCACCGAGCATCTTTTGTGCGTATTTTTACCTTCAAATGCGTCTTATTTGCACAATGATGTAACTAGATAGCACAAGCAGCTTCTGCTGCTTTTGTTCCTATGTTCCTATGCCTATGTTCTGTGAGCAAGTGCAGGTGTATCTGCATTTCAAACGCTACGTTACAGGGTCAGTGGCTGTAACACTGTAACGTAGCGTTTAGCATGCAGATACACCCACAGGGCTCTATCTATCAACATTTTACTAAAATAATGTGAAAAAGGGTGTTTTCACACCCTTTTCACATTATTTTAGTATCACCTATAGTTATTACAGGGCAATTGGAGTAGAATTCGTAAAATTCTACTCCAACCCCTAAGTATCACTTATTTTTAGTAAAGCAGATCGCATTTCCCATAACTGTAATGGGAAATGTGATCCGACCAAAGTTACTAAAAATAAAATGTGACAATATATCGGGGAAAGCCCTGTGATAATAACGCCACCTGGAGGTGGCGTTATCCAGGGTCTCCCCCGGTTACCGGACTCCTGCCCTGCTCTAACGGGGAGAGCAGAGTCGGTCCCAGTAATCAGCTGTGCGGTCTAAACAGACCGCAAGCTGATTCACTGCAAAAAAAGAAAAAAAAATAGTAAAAAAAAAAATTTACTTATCTGACTCCAGGGACCGGTGATCGGGCCTCCGGTGATGACTCCCCTCTGGTCAGCTGCTCTCCCACAGTGCACTGCGGCTCGGTCATCAGGTGATCGGGCCCCAGTGCAGTATGGGAGATCACCTGACCGGAGGAATGGAGAACATCACCGGAGGCCCGGAGCATGCAGGTAAGTGCTATTAAGGGAGGGGGGGGTCGCGGGGGGGGGGAGAGGGAGTTCGCGGGTGGGTCCGTGATCGCAGGGGCAGGGCTTAGCGCCGGGGGGGTAGCAGCGGCGATCGGCGCATGCGCGGGCACTTAATCACGGTATTTTTTGCGACAAAATACCGTGATAAGGCTCCGAAGGGGATTTGCAGGGACAGAGCTTTATCGCAAGTTCTGTCCCTGCAAGGGATTTGTAGTAAATCCCTGTGATATTGCCTGAATTCGCAATGCGAATTTATTCGGTAATATCACACTACAATCTGCATTACAAATGCGGATTGTAGTAAATAGAGCCCACAGTCACACACAGAACATAGGCATGCTGCATATCGTTTTAATCAGCAGAAGCTGCTTGTGCTATCTAATTACATCATTGTGCGAATAAGACGCATTTGAAGGTAAAAAGACGCTCGGCACTATCGAGTCACACTGAGCTCCCGCATTATGTGTGGCGCGACTTGTAGCGCACGGAAGATGTGGGCACATCTGTAGTATGTTTTCCTATTTTGAGCTAACACTTTGGTTTGGCTCCCGCATTATGTGTGGCGCGACTTGTAGCGCACCGTATGTGGGCACATCTGTAGTATGTTTTCCTATTTTGAGCTAACACTTTGGTTTGGCTCCCGCATTATGTGTGGCGCGACTTGTAGCGCACCGTATGTGGGCACATCTGTAGTATGTTTTCCTATTTTGAGCTAACACTTTGGTTTGCCTTTTACATACTTCTCTTAAAAAATAAATGTAGCCTAGAAAATTAAACAGATACGTTATTGAGCAATTGGTCACTATTGAAATAAATGGACATTTCTAGGGACAGCAGTTAGGAAATGGAGACCACTATATTATTATTATCCTTTATTTATATGGCGCCACAAGTGTTCCGCAGCGCCTTACATAGTACATAACTAATAAGTGAACAAGAAACAAGTAACTTACAGTACATTAGTGCAGGACAAGGACATGATTTATATACATTGCTGCAATAGCGATTAAAGCACACAATAAGGTGCCGGGAGTTGTCAGTCACGTGTTAGGTGCTCTAATGGGGAGTAAAGAGTAGAAGTGAATGTAAAGAGAAGCACATGAGGGAAGAGGTCCCTGCTTGTGAGAGCTTACATTCTAAAGGGACAGGTATATACAGTGTTTTGTAAAAGTATTCAGCCCCCTTTGCATTTTTCATGTTTTGTTGCCTCACAACCTGGAATTAAAATGTATTGTTTGAAGGTGTGCATCATTTCATTCACATAACATGCCTACAACTGTGAAGCTGTGTTTTTTTTTTATATTGTGAATCAAACAACATTTAGGACACCATAACCGGAAACTTTGTGCATAACTATTCACCCCCCTAAGGTTAGTACTTTGTTGAGCCACCTTTTGCGGCAATTACAGCTGCAAGTCACTTTGGATAAGTCTCTATGAGCTTGCCACATCTTGCCCCTGGGATTTTTGCCCGTTCCTCAAGGCAAAACTGCTCCAGCTCCTTCATGTTGGATGGTTTTCGCTTGTGAACAGCAATCTTCAATTCTGACCACAGATTCTCAATTGGATTGAGATCTGGGCTTTGACTAGGCGATTCCAACACATTTAAATGTTTCCCCTTAAACCACTCGAGTGTTGCTTTAGCAGTATGCTTCGGGTTATTGTCGTGCTGGAAGGTGAACTTCCGTCCCAGTGTCAAATCACAGGTAGACAGAAACAGGTATTGCTCAAGAATATCTCTGTATTTTGCACCATCCATCTTTCCCTCGACTCGAATCAGTTTGCAAGTCCTTGCTGCTGAAAAACACAGCATGATGCTACCACCACCAGGTTTCACTGTGGGGATGGTGTTCTTGGGGTGATGGGATGTGTTGGGTTTGCACCAGACATAGCGTTTTCCTTGGTGGCCGAAAAGTTAAATTTTAGTCTCATCTGACCATAGCACCTTGCTCCATACATTTGGGGAGTTTCCCACATGCCTGTGGCAAACTCATATCGTGTCTTCTTATTTTTATCACTAAGTAATTGTTTTTTTCTGGCCACTCTTCCATAAAGCCCTGCTCAATGGAGTGTACGGCTTATTGTGGTCACATGCACAGATACACCAGTCTCTGCTGTGGAACTCTGCAGCTCCTTCAGGGTTACCTTTGGTCTCTGTGCTGCCTCTCTGATTAATGCCCTCCTTGCCCGTTCTGTGAGTTTTGGAGGGCCGCCCTCTCTTGGCAGGTTTGTTGTGGTACCATGTTCTTCCATGTTCATCCGTTTGATGATGATGGATTTGATGGTGCTCCGGGGGATCACCAAAAATTTGGATATTTTTTTATAACCAAACCCAGAATTGTACTTCTCAACAACTTTGTCCCTGACTTGTTTGGAGAGATCTTTGGTCTTCATGGTGTGATGCCTCTTGCTTAGTGGTGTTGCAGCCTCTGGGGCCTTTCAGAAAAGGTGTGTTTATACTGACAGATCATGTGACACTTAGATTTCACACAGGTGAACTTCATTTCACTAATTATGTGACTTCTGAAGGTAATTGGTTGTACCAGAACTTTTGAGGGGCTTCATAGCAAAGGGGGTGATTACATATGCACATGCCAATTTTCAGAATTGTATTTATAAAGATTCTTTTTTATATATATTTTTCTCATTTCACTTCACCAAATTAGACTATTTTGTGCAGATCCATCACATAAAATCAGATAAAAAAAAATAAAAAATTACAGGTTGTAATGTAACAAAAAAAGTAAAAAGCCAAGAGGGTGGAACTAATGAGGGTGGGGCTTGCACACAGACAATATTTATAAATATTGAATGTAGTTTGCTGCTCACTCATTAAAAGTGACTCTGTGATTAGCACTACATTGCATTTGTGTTGCAATACAGATCTAGATGAATGAAGATTGCAGGAGTGAGTGCATGATTTTGATAAGGGAATATAAGATTATCCGCTAAATTATTTATGGTGGTTGAAGTATATACATATTGATAAATACTATATACACCACAATATATGTGCAGGTAAATAAATACAACATGTCATGTAATAGCCTAAACATTACTCTGCATTTCAAACATAGTAATTGGAAGTACTTGTAGGCTACAGTGCTAGAAATTGTGTGTTTGGTCTAGAGGGGCGATTCCGGGTCCGTCGGGGTGGGCAAGAAAGCGTCCCTCCAGCTGCTGTGGAACTATACATCCCAGCATGCCCGGCTAGTTTTGCTATCAGGGCATGCTAAAACTGTGGGAGGGCATGCTGGGATGTGTAGTTCAACAGCAGCTGGTGGGTCTCTTTTTGCACACCCCTGTGTCTAATTCATGCATTATTCACCTATGGATTGTGATTGACACTGGAGGTGTAGATTAAGGCCCCCATACTTCAACAATTGATTGCAGCATGCTGGCAATTTGCAATCGATTGTGTATAAAAATCTTTCCCTTTTTCAATCGATTGCAGAATTGCCACAATCGATTGAAAAGGTAAAGATTTTTATACACAATCGATTGCAAATTGCACGATTGCTGCAATCAATTGCGGATGTATGGGGGCCTTTAGGTGCATGGAGTCTAGGCCCAATACTGCCCTAATGTGAGTAGTTGTGATTCAAAGCTATCAGTTGGGATGAGTTGTTGAGGCGTGATGAAGTCACCTATGCACACACTGATTATATCAACCCTAAGAATAGACAAATGATGTACACATGGAAGAATGTAAATAATACATACAATAGCTGAGATTTTGAGAGCAATAAAAAATTTTTTTATTATGATGAACAATCTACCCACAGATTTGATAAAATTCTTATTTGTGCAATGGCTATATTATCAGTGATTGGTATTGCATAGCAGGTAAAATTCTCAAGTGTGGGTGTGCAATAAACCCAAAGCATCCGTTCCTAGCTAGAAAATCCTAGGGATATGACACATTCTTTTTTATGTCTGGTTGTTCAATGATACTTTTTTTTTTTTTTTTACTTTATCTCATTTAGGGCCATATTCATCATTAAATGTTTAAATTTGCAGCGAGTTTAACTCGCTGCAAATTTAAAAATTTTTTTGGAGGCATTCAACATGAATCTTTGAGATAAGTATCACTCCCGAAAAGCTGCTTTTTTTCGGAAGTCAGCTTTTCGTAAAACGTATACTTTTCCTCTGTAGCTGAGGTGTCTATAAGGACTACCTCACACTGCATGCGCTGATTAGTCTGACCACACACTTGCAGTACAGTGAATTGTGTATTTAAAATATATTATATAAGAACATATATATACGCAACTCATTACACAGCAAGTGTCCTGTTTTGAGGCCAGAGTGTGTGCCTTGCTGTTCAAGTGGCCATAGTGTGTGTTGGGGAGCTTAGAGGGGAGGATGGACCGAGGCAACGATGGTGATCCACTGAAGAGACGAGCTGCTTCGGACGCTGGACAGAAGCAGCGGAAGTGCGCTTGTTAGTGTCCTACAACCCTCTCTTCCGTACCCCCCCTGCCAGTGTCCCCACAGTCCCATCACTGTACCCCCTTGCCAGTGTCCCCGCAGCCCTCTCCTTTCCTGCCAGTGTTTCATTCGACATGCAGGCTGCGGGTACCAAGGAAGAAGGGGAGAAGGGACTGAGGTGGTGCCGGAGAGCCGAAGACAGCGGAGAGGGATGATAATAGCCGGCAGGGGCAGGGTCCGGGTTCCTGTCTGCGGCTGCTGCTTGGTGTGTGCCGACTGGAGGGAGTGTCCTGCAGGGTCTTCGTCCAGGTGAGATGCTGTGTGCAGTAGGGGATGAAGGCTGTGGGCAGGAGGTAGGGTGGGCACAGGTGAGCAGCAGACTTTGGGCACCCAGTGCACCCTTGGACTGCTTGACTACCTGCCCGGCCGCACTTTGCTGGGCAGCAGGGAGCAGCCAGTGGAGTATGTGCTGAGCCGGAGGCAGTGGGGATACAGTGGGGAGGGATCTGAAAAGATCCCTCTGCTGCATAAGTTGGCGTGTAAACGGCAACTTGTGAAGAGATTCGGGGGCTGTACGCCATCTCAGGGTGACATACAGCTTCACAATTAAATTCCCAAAAAAAAAGCATTTTCGAAACTTGATGAATTACATAATTTCTACATCCCCCATACTATAGTATGGGGACTGTGGAAATTATCGGGGCAGATTTGTAACTACAAGATATGAGTGATATCTCCTGCGTTACAGCAATGATGAATGGCCCTGACACTTAATTTACACACAAGTAGTTGACATTTTCACCAGATTTTGTTTAAATTAAGTGATGATGAATAGGCCCCTGAATCATAAAGCAAAATTATCTGAAGATGGAAACCCCTATTTAAGAACCTTGAGACCTATTGAAGAACAGTGCTATATAAATAAAATGTATTATTATTATTTTTACATTATTTTATTCTGGGAATTTTCCAAGACAATGACATTGTTAATAATAATAATTGAACTTGCTAATTAAGTGAAAGGGGGACATAAAACTGTCGGGGAGATGTATTAGGCCTTGGAGAGAGATAAAATGGTTAAGTTGTCCAAAGCAACCAAACAGCTTTAACTGTCATTTCAAATATTGTACTACATAAATGACAGAAGCTGATTGGTTACTTTGGACAACTTCTCCACCTTATTTGCGAAGTTTACAATCCGACACTTCTGTTCCTGTTTATGCCCGATAATTAAAAGGGCACTGATCTATTAAATATTGGGTATAAGCACAAACAGAAGTGTAGGTACAATCTGACACTTATTAAATAAACCCCCAAGGCTTAGCTGCTCAGGAGCACCAGCAGCACAGTAGAGTAACAATCATATCAGTAGTAATTTGTGGACTCTGTGAAAGTAGTATTCAGTAATGAATAGAGACTCTGTCAATGAATACATACATTTTTATTTATTATTTTTTAAACTATAAAAACAGTTTATTATGCGGAATGAGGAAGAAGTGTGAACTAGAGAGACGTAGGGAGCTAAGCTGGAGAGACGCAGGGTTGTGAGCTGGAGAGCCGCAGAGGTGTGCGCTGAAGAAATGCAGAAGTGTACGCTGAAAAGACGTGCTAGCCCTAGCTAGTCTCGCAGCACCCAGAATGGCCGCACCCTACCTGGGACGCGCCGGCTCTAGCTAGTCTCGCAGCACCCAGAAGGGTCACACCCTGCCTGGGACGGGAACTAAAGAAACGCAAGGGTGTGAGCTGAAGAGATGCATGGGTGTGATATGGAGATATACAGGGGTCTGAGGCAGAGAAACGCAGGGGTGTGAGGCGGAGAGATGCAAAGGTGTGAGCTGAAGAAACGCAGAAGTGTACGCTGAAAAGACGTGCTGGTCCTAGCTAGTCTCGCTGCACCCAGAGTGGCCACACCCTGCCTGGGACGCGCCGGCCCTAGCTAGTCTCGCAGCACCCAAAGTGGCCACACCCTGCCTGGGATGCTTAGGCTTTAGCTACTCCTCTAGCACCCAGATTGGCTGCACCTTGCCTGGGACGCGCCGACCCTAGCTAGTCTCGCAGCACCCAGAAGGATCGCACTCTGCCTGGGACGCGAACTAAAGAAATGCAAGGGTGTGAGCTGAAGAGATGCATGGATGTGATATGGAGATATGCAGGGGTCTGAGCCAGAGAAACGCAGGGGTGTTAGCCGGAGAGCGAGAGATGCAGAGGTGTGAGCCTTAGAGAAGCAGTGGTATGAAACTTAGAGAAGCAGGGGTGTGAGCCGGAGAGACGCAGGGGTGTGAGCCAGAGTGACGCAGGGGTGTGAGCCAGAGTGACGCAGGGGTGTGAGCTGGAGAGCGGAGAACTGCAGAGGTGTGAGGCGGAGAGACGCAAAGGTGTGAGCTGAAGAAACGCAGAAGTGTATACTGAAAAGATGTGCTGGCCCTAGCTAGTCTCGCAGCACCCAGAGTGGCCGCACCCTGCCTGGGACGCGAACTAAAGAAACGCAAAGGTGTGAGCTGAAGAGATGCATGGGTGTGATATAGAAATATGCAGGGGTCTGAGCCAGAGAAACGCAGGGGTGTGAGCCGGAGAGCGGAGAGATGCAGAGGTGTGAGGCGGAGAGATGCAGGGGTGTGAGGCGGAGAGATGCAGGTGTGTGAGCCTTAGAGATGCAGGGGTGTGAGCCGGAGAGACGCAGGGGTGTGAGCCGGAGAGACGCAGGGGTGTGATATGGAGATATGCAGGGGTGTGAGCTGGAGAGCAAATAGCCGCAGAGGTGTGAGGCGGAGAGACGCAAAGGTGTGAGCTGAAGAAACGCAGAAGTGTACGCTGAAAAGAGGTGCTGGCCCTAGCTAGTCTCGCTGCATCCAGAATGGCCGCACTCTGCCTGGGACGTGCCTGCCCTAGCTAGTCTTGCAGCACCCAGAGTGGCCACACCCTGCCTGGGACGCCTAGGCTTTAGCTACTCTCGTAACACCCAGATTGGCTGCACCTTGCCTGGGACGCGCCGACCCTAGCTAGTCTCGCAGCACCCAGAATGGTCGCACTCTTCCTGGGACGCGAACTAAAGAAATGCAAGGGTGTGAGCTGAAGAGACGCAGGGGTGTTGTATGGAGATATGCAGGGGTCTAAGCCAGAGAAACGCAGGGGTGTGAGGCGGAGATATGCAGGGATGTGAGGCGGAGAGACGCAGGGGTGTGAGCCTTAGAGAAGCAGGGGTGTGAGCCTTAGAGAAGCAGGCGTGTGAGCTGGAGAGACGCAGGGGTGTGAGCCAGAGAGACACAGGGGTGTGATATGGAGATATGCAGCGTTCTGAGCCAGAGAAACGTAGGGGTGTGAGCCGGAGAGCGGAGAGATGCAGAGGTGTGAGTTGGAGAGATGCAGAGGTGTGAGTTGGAGAGATGCAGGGGTGTGAGGCGGAGAGACGCAAAGGTGTGAGCTGAAGAAACGCAGAAGTGTACGCTGAAAAGATGTGCTGGCCCTAGCTAGTCTCGCTGCACCCAGAGTGGCCGCACCTTGCCTGGGACGCGCCGGCCCTAGCTAGTCTCGCAGCACCAAGAGTGGCCGCACCCTGCCTGGGACGCCTAGGCTTTAGCTACTCTTGTAGCACCCAGATTGGCTGCACCTTGCCTGGGACGCGCCGACCCTAGCTAGTCTCGCAGCACCCAGAAGGGTCGCACTCTGCCTGGGACGCGAACTAAAGAAATGCAAGGGTGTGAGCTGAAGAGATGCAGGGGTGTGATATGGAGATATGCAGGGGTCTAAGCCAGAGAAACGCAGGGGTGTGAGGCGGAGATATGCAGGGGTCTGAGCTAGAGAAACGCAGGGGTGTGAGGCAGAGAGATGCAGGGGTGTGAGGCGGAAAGATGCAGGGGTTTGAGGCGGAGAGACGCAGGGGTTTGAGGCGGAGAGGCGCAGGGGTGTGAGCTGGAGAGACGCAGGGGTGTGAGCCGGAGAGACGCAGGGGAGTGATATGGAGATATGCAGGGGTCTGAGCCAGAGAAACGTAGGGGTGTGAGCCGGAGAGCGGAGAGATGCAGAGGTGTGAGTTGGAGAGACGCAGGGGTGTGAGCCAGAGAGACACAGGGTTGTGATATGGAGATATGCAGGGGTCTGAGCCAGAGAAACGCAGGGGTGTGAGCCAGAGAAACGCAGAGGTGTGAGGCGCAGAGATGCAAAGGTGTGAGCTGAAGAAACGCAGAAGTGTACGCTGAAAAGACGTGCTGGCCCTAGCTAGTCTCGCTGCACCCAGAGTGGCCGCACCTTGCCTGGGACGCGCCGGCCCTAGCTAGTCTCGCAGCACCCAGAGTGGCCGCACCCTGCCTGGGACGCCTAGGCTTTAGCTACTCTTGTAGCACCCAGATTGGCTGCACCTTGCCTGGGACACGCCGACCCTAGCTAGTCTCGCAGCACCCAGAAGGGTCGCACTCTGCCTGGGACGCGAACTAAAGAAATGCAAGGGTGTGAGCTGAAGAGATGCATGGGTGTGATATGGAGATATGCAGGGGTCTGAGCCGGAGATATGTAGGGGTCTGAGCCAGAGAAACGCAGGGGTGTGAGGAGGAGAGATGCAGGGGTGTGAGGAGGAGAGATGCAGGGGTGTGAGGAGGAGAGATGCAGGGGTGTGAGGAGGAGAGATGCAGGGGTGTGAGTCTTAGAGAAGCAGGGGTGTGAGCCGGAGAGACGCAGGGGTGTGAGCTGGAGAGCGGAAAACCGCAGAGGTGTGAGGCGGAGAGATGCAGGGTTGTGAGGCGGAGAGACGCAAAGGTGTGAGCTGAAGAAACGCAGAAGTGTACGCTGAAAAGACGTGCTGGCCCTAGCTACTCTCGCAGCATCCAGAGTGGCCGCACCCTGCCTGGGACGCGAACTAAAGAAACGCAAGGGAGTGAGCTGAAGAGACGCAGGGTTGTGAGCTGGAGAGACGCAGAGGTGTGAGCTGAAGAAACGCAGAAGTGTACGCTGAAAAGACGTTCTGGCCCTAGCTAGTCTCGCAGCACCCAGAAGGGTCGCATCCTGCCTGGGACGCGAACTAAAGAAACACAAGGGTGTGAGCTGAAGAGACGCAGGGGTATGATATGGAGATATGCAGGGGTCTGAGCCAAAGAAACGCAGGGGTGTGAGCCGGAAAGCAGAGAGATGCAGAGGTGTGAGGCGGAGAGACGCAAAGGTGTGAGCTGAAGAAACGCAGAAGTGTACGCTGAAAAGACGTGCCGGCCCTAGCTAGTCTCGCAGCACCCAGAGTGGCCACACCCTGCCTGGGACGCCTAGGCTTTAGCTACTCTCGTAACACCCAGATTGGCTGCACCTTGCCTGGGACGCGCCGACCCTAGCTAGTCTCGCAGCACCCAGAATGGTCGCACTCTGCCTGGGACGCGAACTAAAGAAATGCAAGGGTGTGAGCTGAAGAGACGCAGGGGTGTGATATGGAGATATGCAGGGGTGTGAGGCGGAGATATGCAGGGATGTGAGGCGGAGAGACGCAGGGGTGTGAGCCTTAGAGAAGCAGGCGTGTGAGCTGGAGAGACGCAGGGGTGTGAGCCGGAGAGACGCAGAGGTGTGATATGGAGATATGCAGCGTTCTGAGCCAGAGAAACGTAGGGGTGTGAGCCGGAGAGCGGAGAGATGCAGAGGTGTGAGTTGGAGAGATGCAGAGGTGTGAGGCGGAGAGACGCAAAGGTGTGAGCTGAAGAAACGCAGAAGTGTACGCTGAAAAGACGTGCTGGCCCTAGCTAGTCTCGCTGCACCCAGAGTGGCCGCACCTTGCCTGGGACGCGCCGGCCCTAGCTAGTCTCGCAGCACCCAGAGTGGCCGCACCCTGCCTGGGACGCCTAGGCTTTAGCTACTCTTGTAGCACCCAGATTGGCTGCACCTTGCCTGGGACACACCGACCCTAGCTAGTCTCGCAGCACCCAGAAGGGTCGCACTCTGCCTGGGACGCGAACTAAAGAAATGCAAGGGTGTGAGCTGAAGAGATGCAGGGGTGTGATATGGAGATATGCAGGGGTGTGAGGCGGAGAGATGCAGGGGTGTGAGGCGGAGAGATGCAGGGGTGTGAGGCGGCGAGGCGCAGGGGTGTGAGCTGGAGAGACGCAGGGGTGTGAGCCGGAGAGACGCAGGGGAGTGATATGGAGATATGCAGGGGTCAGAGCCATAGAAACGTAGGGGTGTGAGCCGGAGAGCGGAGAGATGCAGAGGTGTGAGCCAGAGAGACACAGGGGTGTGATATGGAGATATGCAGGGGTCTGAGCCAGAGAAACGCAGGGGTGTGAGCCAGAGAAACGCAGAGGTGTGAGGCGCAGAGATGCAAAGGTGTGAGCTGATGAAACGCAGAAGTGTACGCTGAATAGACGTGCTGGCCCTAGCTCGTCTCGCTGCACCCAGAGTGGCCGCACCTTGCCTGGGACGCGCCGGCCCTAGCTAGTCTCGCAGCACCCAGAGTGGCCGCACCCTGCCTGGGACGCCTAGGTTTTAGCTACTCTTGTAGCACCCAGATTGGCTGCACCTTGCCTGGGACACGCCGACCCTAGCTAGTCTCGCAGCACCCAGAAGGGTCACACTCTGCCTGGGACGCGAACTAAAGAAATGCAAGGGTGTGAGCTGAAGAGATGCATGGGTGTGATATGGAGATATGCAGGGGTCTGAGCCAGAGAAACGCAGGGGTGTGAGGAGGAGAGATGCAGGGGTGTGAGACGGAGAGATGCAGGTGTGTGAGCCTTAGAGACACAGGGGTGTGAGCCTTAGAGAAGCAGGGGTGTGAATTTTAGAGAAGCAGGGGTGTGAGCCGGAGAGACGTAGGGGTGTGAGCCAGAGAGACGCAGGGGTGTGAGCTGGAGAGCGGAGAACCGCAGAGGTGTGAGGCGGAGAGATGCAGGGTTGTGAGGCGGAGAGACGCAAAGGTGTGAGCTGAAGAAACGCAGAAGTGTACGCTGAAAAGATGTGCTTGCCCTAGCTAGTCTCGCAGCATCCAGAGTGGCCACACCCTGCCTGGGACGCGAACTAAAGAAACGCAAGGGAGTGAGCTGAAGAGACGCAGGGTTGTGAGCTGGAGAGACGCAGAGGTGTGAGCTGAAGAAACGCAGAAGTGTACGCTGAAAAGACGTTCTGGCCCTAGCTAGTCTCGCAGCACCCAGAAGGGTCGCATCCTGCCTGGGACGCGAACTAAAGAAACGCAAGGGTGTGAGCTGAAGGGACGCAGGGGTGTGATATGGAGATATGCAGGGGTCTGAGCCAGAGAAACGTAGGGGTGTGAGCCGGAGAGCGGAGAGATGCAGAGGTGTGAGCCAGAGAGACACAGGGTGTGATATGGAGATATGCAGGGGTCTGAGCTAGAGAAACGCAGGGGTGTGAGGCGGAGAGACGCAAAGGTGTGAGCTGAAGAAACGCAGAAGTGTACGCTGAAAAGACGTGCTGGCCCTAGCTAGTCTCGCAGCACCCAGAGTGGCCGCACCCTGCCTGGGACGTCAAGGCTTTAGCTACTCTCGTAGCACCCAGAGTGGCTGCACTTTGCCTGGGACGCGCCGTCCCTAGCTAGTATCGCAGCACCCAGAAGGGTCGCACCCTGCCTGGGACGCGAACTAAAGAAACGCAAGGGTGTGAGCTGAAGAGATGCATGGGTGTGATATGGAGATATGCAGGGGTCTGAGCCAGAGAAACGCAGGGGTGTGAGGCGGAGAGATGCAGGGGTGTGAGGCGGAGAGATGCAGGTGTGTGAGCCTTAGAGACGCAGGGGTGTGAGCCTTAGAGACGCAGGGGTGTGAGCCAGAGTGACGCAGGGGTGTGAGCTGGAGAGCGGAGAACTGCAGAGGTGTGAGGCGGAGAGATGCAGGGTTGTGAGGCGGAGAGACGCAAAGGTGTGAGCTGAAGAAACACAGAAGTGTATGCTGAAAAGACGTGCTGGCCCTAGCTAGTCTCGCAGCACCCAGAGTGGGCGCACCCTGCCTGGGACGCGAACGAAAGAAGCGCACGGGAGTGAGCTGAAGAGACGCAGTGTTGTGAGCTGGAGAGACGCAGAGGTGTGAGCTGAAGAAACGCAGAAGTGTACGCTGAAAAGACGTTCTGGCCCTAGCTAGTCTCGCAGCACCCAGAAGGGTCGCACCCTGCCGTGGACGCGAACTAAAGAAACGCAAGGGTGTGAGCTGAAGAGACGCAGGGGTGTGATATGGAGATATGCAGGGGTCTGAGCCAAAGAAACGCAGGGGTGTGAGCCGGAGAGCGAAGAGATGCAGAGGTGTGAGGCGGAAAGACGCAAAGGTGTGAGCTGAAGAAACGCAGAAGTGTACGCTGAAAAGACGTGCTAGCCCTAGCTAGTCTCGCAGCACCCAGAGTGGCCGCACTCTGCCTGGGACGCCTAGGCTTTAGCTACTCTCGTAACACCCAGATTGGCTGCACCTTGCCTGGGACACGCCGACCCTAGCTAGATTCGCAGCACCCAGAAGGGTCGCACCCTGCCTGGGACGCGAACTAAAGAAATGCAAGGGTGTGAGCTGAAGAGACGCAGGGGTGTGATAGAAATGCAAGGGTGTGAGCTGAAGAGACGCAGGGGTGTGATATGGAGATATGCAGGGGTCTGAGCCAGAGAAACGCAGGGATGTGAGGCGGAGAGATGCAGGAGTGTGAGGCGGAGAGACGCAAAGGTGTGAGCTGAAGAAACGCAGAAGTGTACGCTGAAAAGACGTGCTGGCCCTAGCTAGTCTCGCTGCACCCAGAGTGGCCGCACCTTGCCTGGGACGCGCCGGCCCTAGCTAGTCTCGCAGCACCCAGAGTGGCCGCACCCTGCCTGGGACGCCTAGGCTTTAGCTACTCTTGTAGCACCCAGATTGGCTGCACCTTGCCTGGGACGCGCCGACCCTAGCTAGTCTCGCAGCACCCAGAAGGGTCGCACTCTGCCTGGGACGCGAACTAAAGAAATGCAAGGGTGTGAGCTGAAGAGACGCAGGGGTGTGATATGGAGATATGCAGGGGTCTGAGCCAGAGAAACGCAGGCATGTGAATCGGAGAGATGCAGGGGTGTGAAACGGAAAGATGCAGGGGTTTGAGGCGGAAAGACGCAGGGGTGTGTACCTTAGAGACGCAGGGGTGTGAGCCGGAGAGATGCAGGATAGTGATATGGAGATATGCAGGGGTCTGAGCCAGAGAAACGTAGGGGTGTGAGCCGGAGAGCGGAGAGATGCAGAGGTGTGAGTTGGAGAGACGCAGGGGTGTGAGCCAGAGAGACACAGGGGTGTGATATGGAGATATGCAGGGGTCTGAGCCAGAGAATCTCAGGGGTGTGAGGCGGAGAGACGCAAAGGTGTGAGCTGAAGAAACGCAGAAGTGTACGCTGAAAAGACGTGCTGGCCCTAGCTAGTCTCGCAGCACCCAGAATGGCCGCACTCTGCCTGGGAAGCGACGGCCCTAGCTAGTCTCGCAGCACCCAGAATGGCCACACCCTGCCTGGGACGCCTAGGCTTTAGCTACTCTCGTAGCACCCAGATTGGCTGCACCTTGCCTGGGACGCGCCGACCCTAGCTAGTCTCGCAGCACCCAGAAGGGTCGCACCCTGCCTGGGACGCGAACTAAAGAAATTCAAGGGTCTGAGCCAGAGAAACGTAGGGGTGTGAGGCGGAGAGATGCATGTGTCTGAGACGGAAAGATGCAGGGGTGTGAGCCTTAGAGACGCAGGGGTGTGAGCCTTAGAGAAGCAGGGGTGTGAGCCGGAGAGATGCAGGGGTGTGAGCCGGAGAGCGGAGAGGTGCAGAGGTGTGAGTTGGAGAGACGCAGGGGTGTGAGCCTTAGAGAAGCAGGGGTGTGATATGGAGATATGCAGGGGTCTGAGCCAGAGAAACGTAGGGGTGTGAGCCGGAGAGCGGAGAGATTTAGAGGTGTGAGTTGGAGAGACGCAGGGGTGTGAGCCGGAGAGACGCAGGGGTGTGATATGGAGATATGCAGGGGTCTGAGCCAGAGAAATGCAGGGGTGTGAGGCGGAGAGACGCAGGGGTGTGAGGCGGAGAGACGCAGGGGTGTGAGCCTTAGAGACGCAGGGGTGTGAGCTGGAGAGACGCAGATGTGTGAGCCCGAGAGCCGCAGTGGTGTGCCTGGGAGGCCTAGGCTTTAGCTACTCTCGTAGCACCCAGATTGGCTGCACCTTGCCTGGGACGCGCCGGCCCTAGCTAGTCTTGCAGCACCCAGAAAGGTCGCACCCTGCCTGGGACGCGAACTAAAGGGTGTAAGCTGAAGAGACGCAGGGGTGTGATATGGAGCTATGTAGGGATCTGAGCCAGAGAAACTAAGGGGTGTGAGTTGGAGAGCGGAGAGATGCAGAGGTGTGAGGCGGAGAGACACAGGGGTGTGAGCCTTAGAGAAGCAGGGGTGTGAGCCTTAGAGAAGCAGGGGTGAGAGCGAGAGAGAAGGGGTGAGAGCCGGAGAGAAGCAGGGGTGTGAGCCGAAGAGACGCAGGGGTGTGAGCCGAAGAGATGCAGGGGTGTGAGCCGGAGAGAAGCAGGGGTGTGAGCCGGAGAGCCGCAGGGGTGTGAGCCGGAGAGACGCAGGGGTGTGAGCCGGAGAGACGCAGGGGTGTGAGCCGGAGAGACGCAGGGGTGTGAGCCGGAGAGACGCAGGGGTGTGAGCCGGAGAGATGCACGGGTGTGAGCCGGAGAGTCAGGTGAATGATGGTAATCATAATGGCATAACAGCCACATACTTGGGCAACCTCTAGACTCACAAAGAGTCATCCTTCAGCACTCAGGAGAGGAAAAACCCCCTGTGGAGGAAACCTCTGGGGAACCATGGCTTCAGGATTGCCCTTCCCTCTGGGCATTAAGAGGTGTATTAATAGATAAAGGGAGAGGTTCAATACTTTCCAAAGATCAGCAATTGCTGTGCTGTAGGGGAAAGAGAGGAGAAGACATTGTTAGTGTAAGAACACGCAGAGTGACAAACTGTAAACGTTGTGAAAAGGAAATATCTCCCTATGTAAATAAGTTAATCTGATTTTCCAACTATTGAGGACATTGAAAATGTCTAAAATATGAACAATTGCCAAAAGGGCCAATGTTATACTCACTAATGCGTGAATTATATAAATAAGTTCACTCGCTGGCGAGGCCCAACGACATTCCTCCGCTCATCTGCTGGCAACCTAACGCTGCAGGCAATGGGCTTCTATGTCATGCGCATGTGCGATGGTCAGTCTGCGCATGCGTCATCTAAAGATGTCAAGAGCAAACAGTGATAAACAGTGATAATTTTAGATAGATTGTTAAATAGCAAGTGCTAAAAGGGTTATGTATGATAAATGGAGCCCTTAATATTTGCATAGGCAAAGATACAATCACTTGTTACAACTCTATTTCACTATTTTAGTCTATACTATTTTGTCCCAATACATCATTTGGATATACTTTGTACAATGATAAAAAAGGTCAGGCATTTCACTATCTCCAGATCAATGGCTTAGGGGGAGCGAACAGAGAAAAATTGTCTAGGTCCAGGGACTTCCCATGTAGCCAGGGGCTGGCTGGCAACTTTGAGCCTGGGGGGTAGACACAAGCAAGTGGCCCAGTTTTTCTACTAGCAAATGCAATGTAAAATTTGGTGTGACATGGTTTCCGTAATGTGCGTGTGGTTTAAATAGCAAATGAAGCATATGAGGGAAAATTGTTATGACAAAGAGCTATAAATAAATACCATCTATTGTGTGCATCTCCTGGGGGCTGAGTTGAGCAGCTGTGCCCGGCCCTTTGTTCCGCCTTCCTCTAAAACTCTGGCCCTCATTCAGAGGTGGTCGCAAAATGCGAGCGGTCGCTCTAAATGAGGATGGCCGCTTGTATTTTGAAGTGCGGCCTCCTGGTCACTAGCTAAGCTGTGGGTTACCATCCACAGCTTTAGCGACCGACCAGGTTGATGGCCGCGATGGTCAAGACCATCGCGACCATCGGGGCTTGCAACGAGACCCTAAGGTTGGGTCTCGGCAACCGCAAGCCCCAGGGAGCTTCCTGCTCTTATCGAGCAGGAAGCTCCCCATTGACATCACTGCTGATGTCAGTGCGGCCGCTCACAAAGGAACGCCACCGTTTATGAAACCACCCCCCCGCAATCGTCAGCCGCCCCTTTTGTAGTGAGCTCCGGAGCGAGAGAATTTCTCTCTCGCTCCTGGCTTGCGCCCGCGCAGTGTGGCCGCTGCGCTTGCGCAGGGCCTAAACATCGACCCGCTTGCGAGCGGGTCTGAATGAGGTCCTCTGTCCCACAGAGTGTGTGTGTCTGACCCGGACAAAGCAGGGTGCAATTCATCGATCACAAAACGAGCAGGGCGTAAAGCCCTGCTAAAAGTACCTAGTGGGAACACTAATAATATACATACATACAGACACATTAAGTCCACACACATGCAGGGGAATTCAATTCAAAGCGATGTTGAATAGCCCTTGGAGGGAGCTCCCGAAGCTATTCAAAGCGATGTTGGTCGGGCTAAAGGATTTTTTTTTGCACCCCCTGGGGATGCAAGGAGAAATTCTACAAAAGTGCCGGCTGGCACTTTAGTCGCAGAATGCTGGTTCTCGCGATTAAATACCTAAGTTAGGTGGCGAGAACCAGCATTCTCCGACGTAACAGCGCGCTGAACTGAATAGCTCCGCTCCCTCCCGGTCCTATTCAGCATGGCACTGAATTGAATTCCGCCCATGGACATTATAAAGTACAAAACAACACCCCCACAAAGTTTATGCCACACTGACACATATAACTTGTATACAAGATATGATAGATAGATAGATATGAGATAGATAGACAGATAGACAGACACAATGTATATAAGCCCCACCCTCCACTTACCTGGTTTCTAAAAGTGTAGAGAAGAGAGGAAGCATGTTCTTCTGCACTCTGGAGCACTCCTCACCTCTGCCATCACTTTCTCTCTCCTCCCTGGGTGCCATAACGCTTCTTATTCATCTCAGCTTCCCTGTCAGACTCCCCGATAAGCTCCGCCCCCTTTTTCCACTTTCCAGCCTCTATGGATCCTGGGAATGAACACCTGGCTCCTCATTGGTCGACAGCGGCCATTTGTTTGTACCTTAGCATGGGGGCAGCCATCTTTTATTAGCCTCTTTAACTTAGATATCACTCGCTGCGTAGCTGGTCTTCCCCTGTCAGAGCTGAAGCAGCACTCTCTGCCACAGCCAGGCGGCCTTCAAGTACTAACAATGTACCGGCCCGGGGGGCAGATGGCACCCTGCCCCCCGGCCCAGTCCGCCACTGCATGTAGCGCCCTTATAAGGCCCATCAGATGCCCCACATGCTCCCAATCTGTATGTCCTGCTTTATGCACCCCTATCCTGTATATTGTGCATCCCCCATCTGTGTATCCTGTATTGTGCTTCCCTGTTGAATTCCCCCATTTCTGTTTTTGTATTGTGCCCCCACATCTATATGTGCTGGTCCGCATCTACATGTTTTATATTGTCCACTCTCCCCCACCGCAGTCTCTATGTTTTGTACTGTGCTCTCATCACACCACCACACCCCACCAATACAAATACCTGTATCTGCCACTGGCTGTCTCTCACTCCATCATCCTCTCCCTCCTAACAGCCCGTTGTATTACTAATGATCCCTCTGCCAGCTCTCCTCACTCTGCATAGTCCTCCTCTGTTACTGTCTCACATGGACAGTTCTCCTGTCTTTTCCTCGTCCACGATATAAGTATAAGTCTCTGTTCTTCCAGCTACTTTATGTGCGTTTATCATCCATACTGCCCTCTTGATTTCTCTAATACTACATTATGAATTATCGTTCCTAAATGTGTTATTCCTTCCTGTACTTCTCCTAATTATGTGCCCTTGTACATATATTCCCTGTTCTATATTGTCCCGTCTTTCACCCTAATACACTGCACTCTACTTCCCTTACCCACCTCCATCATACCCTGCTATGTAGGACTTACCTTCCTCCTTCCTGGCCAGTAACTGTAAACTGCAGCAACTGTAGGTAGAATGTTACAGGATGAAGCATTGTGATGTCACAGGATAGGTGTATGATGTCACAGCAACCATAGCAAGGCTCCTGAGTTACAGCTATCATACATATACATCAATTATATCTGGATTTACATGAACATGCAATAAAAAAAAGAGAATAATGTTGAAAAAGAACATAAGGCAATGTTGTACAGAGTGCTCCAATATATAAGTGAAGGGAAAATCTAAATTATAGTAAAATCTAGATTATATCACCATTTATATTTTAGAAGCAAACAAGATTTATGGTACCTACCAATTAAATCTCTTTATCTGACTTCATCTGAGGGACACTTAATTACACCTAGGGTTAGTGTGGGATAGAGATGTCAGCACTTAGGGGCCTATTCATGATGTTAATTATCGGGGTCCAAACCCAGATAATTTCCATTCTAACTCGCCGCGGATTCCGGATTATGTTTCATCATTGCTCCGGTGTGGTGACAGCTGATGTGAAATCAGCTGTCCCCGCGAGCAGCTTCACTGCTGCTTTTCGGAGCAGTGAATCTTTTCACTGCTCCTTTCATCATTGCTCCTACAGGTCATGCATGCGCACAAGAGCACCGACATCCGGCGGAAGGAGCCGGACAGGGGCGGAGGATTCCGAAAGAATCCCTCTTTGTGACCTGGGAATCCTTCCCATAGGAAATGAGCTGGTATCGGGAGCATACCGCAGTCAAGCTCCGAAAATATTGTATTTTCAGAGCTTGATGAGTCCTGGGCTCAATTCAGACCTGCTC
The DNA here is from genome assembly GCA_031769625.1 of Taudactylus pleione. Taxonomy (NCBI): domain Eukaryota; kingdom Metazoa; phylum Chordata; class Amphibia; order Anura; family Myobatrachidae; genus Taudactylus; species Taudactylus pleione. The sequence continues at coordinate 837,300 of JAUIMM010001983.1, read as the reverse complement.
ACTAGATGCGTTTGCATTCAGCCATGCAGCCAGTGTATGCAAATCCGGCAAGGCAGACGATCGCACGGCAAGGCATTAGCATGCCCACTATGTCATGGCGTGCAATCGCTTTGTGTATGCAGCCTGTCTGAAGACCCCACTTGCCCACGTCATCTCCAGGAAGTGTATGCAACCATGGGAAACATTGAGTACCATCGGATGCATACACAGCACTTGTGGTTGACCATATCCTACCGCAAGCACTGCGAGCACTTCAATGTAAAAATCAGCCAAGTGACGTGTACTATGACGCTTAATTATGCACGCCTCTGAAACGACGTTAAGATGCTTGGGCACCACCACTCCCCCGTTCTCATCGACCAACCCTTGTCGCCACCCACAAACTGCTTCTCCTGGCACTCATTCAGCTGGGCTGTCTATGCTCAGCGAGCGAACGCTTCCCGATCACTTGAACAGATTCACGTACGTGCACTGTGATGCATACGCACGTGCACAATGCAAACATCTGCAGTCTGCGTGCGAATGCTTCCTAGCAAGCGGGTGAAACGGGCCCTCTGTCCTAGTGTATGGGGACAGCGGTCCATTCCGCCAGAGGAATGTGATATCTCCTGCTTTACCTTCTTAATGAATGGCCCGATAACTTCATTTTTACAATTGCTGTTGAAAATGTTAATGTTAATTTAAGTGGTGATGAATAGGCCCCTAAGGGCTCTATATACTACAATCCGCACATAGGGGCCTATTCATCATTACATAGTTATCACTTGTGATAATTATGTTTTAAATTCGCAGTGAGTTTAAAAAATGTTTTGGAGGCATTCATATCATACCTCCCTAACAAAAGTATCACTTCCGAAAAGCTGCTCCTTTTGCGAAGTCAGTTTTTCGGAAAAGTGATACTTTTCCCCCTACACCTGCAATGTTCCTATGGACCTCCCTGCAGCCTAACCCCACTGCTGTGTGTAAACCCCTGTCTCCTCTCTACTTCCCCTGCTGCTGTCTCCCATTACCCCCAGCCACTGCATCCTCTCTCCCCTTTGCCAACACTCACCTGCCACCGGGAGCCTGGGAGCTCTCACCCGAACTCTCTCACCTACCGGGAGCCTGGGAGCTGTCCTCCCCAACGTTTCCCCCCCCCCACCCTTCCATGCTCTCACACCAGCCGGGAGCCTGGAAGCTGCCCACCCCCGTGCTCTCACCTGCTGGGAGCCCTCCCCTTCCCCCTCCCCTGCTGTCTCACCTGCTGGGAGCCTGGACGGGACCATCCTTAACCGCCGGGGGCGATTGCTGTAGCCGTGGATGCTGGATGTCCCCCGGCGGATCTGCCTGGCTGTCAGGCGGCTGCTGTCCTTCTGCCTGGCCAGGAGGGAAGGCAGCTGCGGAGTCCCCATCACAGCCCGGCCCATGTTGCGGGTGTCCAATCCTCTCCCCACCGTCAAACACCCCGGCCACCGCCACATCCTCTACCCCCCGACACACTCTCACTGCGGTGCCCCGGAGCTCTCAGTTCCGGGGCTCTGCAGTGCAGACACATCTTAATAGATCCCTCTGCTGTGGCTGGCACGTATGTCTTCACAGGCTGCTGTTTATCGGGGGCTGAAAGCCACCTCAGAGTGGCGTTCAGATTCTCAGTCAAGTTCCGAAAAAAAGCTTTTTCGGAACTTGATGAATTTCAAAATTTCTACATCCTCACGACTCCCCCTTACTTATACTTACCTCCGGTCAGGTCATCGGTCACAGTGCAGGATGGGAGACCAGCTGATCGGAGCCCAGGAGGACATCACCGGAGCACCGATCTCCGGCTTCAGACTCAGGTAAGTTTTTTTTTGTTTTTTTCTTTTACTTTTTTTTTTTTTGCAGTGATCAGCTGTGTTCTGTTTAGACCACACAGCTGATCACTGAGTCCGACTCCGGGCTCTGCCTGTTAGAGCAGAGCAGGAGTCCAGCAACCAGGGGAGATCCTGGATAACGCCACCTTCTCCCTGTATTTATTCACATTTTATTTTTAGTAACTTTGGCCAGATCACATTTCCCATTACAATTATGGGAAATGCCATCTGCTTACTAAAAATGTGATAATTAGGGTTTGGAGTACAATTTTACAAATTCTACTCCAATTGCCCTTTAGTAAATATAGGTGATACTAAAATAATGTGAATAATTTATTAACATTATTTTTACTAAAATAAAGTGAAAACACCCTTTTTCACTTTATTTTAGTAAAAATAATATTAATAAATAGAGCCCTTAGTGCTGGACTGGTTGTTTAGTATGTGACTGACAGGGAAGGAGGATGGCTGTGAATGAGGGAGACAGCTGTGATGGGGGCCCCAGTGCTGTCATGTGGCTGTTCAGTAGAAGTGCTGAGGGTGTATAATACTGAGTTATAAATACTAGTCCCTCGTCCCAGCTCACGCACAGGGGTTACGGATCAGCTTCGTGTTTCTCTCTCACTGGGGAATTGTAGACTGTTGGAAGCTGTCTGCTTGTCTCCAGAAGACATGGTTTAGGCTGTCTTAAGACCTACTGTACACTGTTTTAACTGTGCACAGTATGTATCTGCAATGCATTAAATATGCTCTCTATGATCTGTCATTATTGTCTGGGGCAGTGACTTGTTGGAACCGGAACCTATGTTATTTCAGCAATGCAGTACGGCAGATCTCGCTACTACTGAAATGTAAAATGCAATACTAATATTAGAGATGAGCGGTTCGGATTCTGTGGAATCCGAACCGCTCCGAACATTGGGGATCCGAGTCCACCCGAACCCTGTTCGGGTGTTCACCGCCTGACTCGGATCCCCGTTCGGGGCCGAACGGCGGCCGCCTGATGTCGGATTCTCACTAGAGAATCCGACATCAGGTCTCCTCGCGTGTAGGGCAGAGCGCGCTCTGCCCTACACAGACACAGACACACAGCCGCCAGCGGCAGCTGTGTGTTTGTTACAGCAGCCAATGAGAGTCACACAGACTCTCATTGGCTGCTGCACGGAGGGAGCCGGCTGGAGCTCACACATGAGCTCCATCTTCCGGCTCCCTCCTCAGCGTGTGACAGAGCGGACGGCGCGGGAGCGGGGATACAGGTAAGTTTTATTTTTTTTATTTTTTTACTTGTCAAAGGTCCGGGGGCACTACTGGGGGGGTCTGCTACTGGGGGGGGGCTATACTACTGGGGGGGCCATACTACAGAGGGGCCTGCTACTGGGGGGGCTATACTACTGGGGGGGGGTCTGCTACTGGGGGAGGCAATACTACTGGGGGGGCCATACTACAGAGGGGCCTGCTACTGGGGGGGGGCTATACTACTGGGGGGGGGTCTGCTACTGGGGGGGCCATACTACTGGGGGGGATCTGCACTATTGGGGGGCCATACTACAGAGGGGCCTGCTACTGGGGGGGGGGCTATACTACTGGGGGGGTCTGCACTACTGGGGGGGGTCTGCACTACTGGGGGGGGGTCTGCTACTGGGCAGGGCTATACTACTGGGGGGGCCATACTACAGAGGGGCCTGCTACTGGGGGGGGCTATACTACTGGGGGGGTCTGCTACTGGGGGGGCCATACTACTGAGGGGCCTGCTACTGGGGGGGCCTACTACAGGGGGGCCATACTACAGGGGGGGGGGGCCCATACTACAGGGGGGGCTACTACTGGAGCAGCCTACTACTGGGGGGCCCTGCTACTGGGGCAGCCTACTACTGGGGGAGCCATACTACTGGGGGGGCATACTACTGGGTGGCATGCTAATGGGGGGCATACTACTGGGGGGGCCTGCTAATGGGGGACATACTACTGGGGGGGCCTGCTAATGGGGGGCATACTACTGGGGAGCATTCAACTGGGGGCACTGCATAGTGGACCGTACTACTAAGGGGACTGCATAGGGGGCACCACTGCTGGGGGACATTGTGTAAGGGACACCGCTACTGTGGGCATTGTGTAAAAGGGTCACTACTGTGGGCATTGTGTAAAAGGGGCACTACTGTGTGTCGTAACATAAATAAGAGACACTACTTTATGGTGTAATGTGAATCAGGCCCTATGTGCGGTGTAATGCTAATAAGATTGTGCACTGTGACTCCTAGGGCCGTAGCCCACTTTGTAAACAAGTACTGTGACTCTGCTGGCCGTACCCCACTGGGTGGGTGCACTACTTTTCATTTCTGCCACTGCTGTGTGGCAATGTGTCATAGATGTGCTTTATACTGTGGTGTCTGTGTCGTTGTGCCGCTGCTTTGTCGCTTAGTAACCAGTCAGCTCACTGCAACCTTTGGCCAATAATGTTGAAAACAATATTATAAGCTGTGATATGGTCTAAATTGACTGGAAATTAATGTTATTGAGGTTAATAATACTCTAGGAAGAAAAAAAAGACCAATTTATGTGATTTTAGCTTTTTTTGTCAATTTTTGTAAAAAAAACCAAATCCAAATCCAAATCCAAAGCCAGTCACCGCAGTTTGGCAAATCCAAATCCAAAGCCGGACGACGAATTAGAACCAAATCCAAATCCAAATCCGGCAAAAATGGTCCGGCGCACATCCCTAACTAATATATATATATATTTTTATATTTAGTCATATTTTCACACTAAGGTGTAGTGAGCAGTTTGTCATGAAGTCATGCTGACAGTATTACTGTATGTTAAAAGTAAAACATTGTACTTTGTCGATTTTAAAAGCTCTTTCAAAACATGTCAAATCCCCTGCTGCAGCACAGTGTACTAACAGTATTTCACATGAATACTGCTATCTGTATTGGTGTACATATTCGTTTGCACTATATTTTGGATTAACTGGGCATTTAGCTGGCCTATTTATCAAAGAGTTTTATCATACACAATGAGAGATAACACTTGTTGCATATGATAATAGTGCTTTAGCCAATCAGATCCTGACTGTTTGAAAAATGACAGCTGGGAGCTGATTGGCTGGAGCACCATTTATCATACGCTACAATTTTCATCACTCGTTGCGTATGATAAAACTTGTTGATAAACAGGCCCCAAAGAATGCTGATGTCGATGCTCAAATGTATGAGCATTAGTGCTGGTTGTACATTGTGTCAAGTCCTAAAGTTGTCTATGCACACAGATGATCACAAGAGGCCAACCCTGTTAATTTGCCTTTCACATTGTAAAGAGGTCCTCTTTGGTATGCTGGTTTATGGGCAGATGTGTTTGCCATTAATATTGTCATTTGTGTAGCAACAGTAAGTGAATACATGCCATACAGAAAATAATTTTATGAAACTCATCTGTAAATAAAGCATTTTGGTTGAGGGTAACCTATAAACTCTTTGTTACAGCTGACACCAGCAGGAAAGGCTGAGTTGGCTGGAGTGAGTGTGGGGGACTGGCTGCTACAAATCGATGGCGAGAACACCACAAGCATGACTCACATTGAGGCCCAGAACAAGATTCGAGCCTGCAGCAATAAACTGAGCCTGATTCTGAGCAGGTAAGGAATATAGCACATCAGAAAGACAAATTGTGGCTATTGGCTTTGGTGTAGCTCCTATATCGATGTTGGACGCAGTGGATCAATTTTTTTTGTGCCACTGCGCACATGCATTGATGGATTAGCGATGGTGGTTGCACCAAGTATTTATTTGCAAAGAGAGTGACAGGTAGTCAGCGTTTGGGGGTGGTAACAGGGGTGGTTAAAAAAATGCAGGTGTGACAGGACTGTTTTCAGGACGTGTCTTATTGAGTCTCTGCAAATTCGTACGCAGCTGGAGGGCCTAGGCATTTTAGGAGAGCCGCTCTGTCTGAGGCAGCATAGGCTTACTTGGAAGTTCAATGTGCGACTGATGTTTCCACTTTTGTATGTAAGCATGCCGAAGGTAGGCATCTCCGTGTTAAAGACATCAGCTAAGTCCGCTGCATATGGAATCGCATTCACAACGGGATTTGTGTCCATCTCTGAATTTTAGTTTCCAGTCAACAGATAGAGAGCAAAAAGGTTGACAATGTCTAGATAGACAACAGATGTTAGACAGGCGTTTGGTCGACAGGGACAAAAGGTCGACATGGATGAAGGTCAACCAGTACAAAAGGTTGACAGGGTAAAAAACCCCCCACAAAAATGGTCCCCACATTTTTTTTTTGTTAGGGTTAGGCACTTACTGGAGGGTTAGGCTTAGGCACTAGAAGGGAAAGTTACTTACCAGAGGGTTAGGCACTAGAAGGGACGGTTAGGCACTTGCCCCGATGGCTAGGGTTAGGCACCAGGAGGGAGGGAGTGCTAGGGTCTGATTGAGATTAGAAAGAAAAATATGTGTTGACCTTTTGACCCTGTTGACCTTTTGTACATGTCAACTTTCATTCATGTCGACCTTTACTGTGTCGACCTTTTGTCTCCATTGACCTATTGCCTGGATAACATCTGTTGTTTATCTAGACATTGTCTATCTAATTCCTGTCTATCTTTTATATCAAACCCCTCTGAATCAGGCCCACAGTGTGGCTTGCTAGCTAGCTACGCTCTGCTAATCTCTCATTTTGCACCGTTGCACCTCCTTTCCGGTCTGGGAATGTCACTCTGAGAAATGAGAAATGTGCAGTTGTCACGTTACAAGTAAAACTCCTACCACTTCAGAAGCTCTATTTTCAATTAATTATAAATGAATGTTTTTCTTAAATTAATCATGAAAATTAGAACATCAGGACTATGGGCCTGATTCAGCTTTGGGAACAGAGTGAGAATTAGCACTTAACTGGGTATGCAGTCCGGATGCCGACTGTCTAAATGCCGACCGTCGGCATCCCTACTGTCTAATCCCGGCAAGTGTCTAATGACAGGCGTCGAAATCCCGACGCTTGTCATTAGACCTACGCCAAGAGCCCGACACCCGGCTTACCGATCGAAGGTAAGCCGGGTTCGGACAGCCGCGGGGGGGAGGGTTAGGTTAGGTGCTCCTGGGGAAAACTTAGGGTTAGGCACCCCCCCGGGAGGTTAGGGTTAGGCTAGGGGAAAGGGGAAAGGGAGGTTAGGCACCCCTGGGGACAGGTTAGGGTTAGCCCCTCACCCGGGAGACTTAGGGTTAGGCTGCGGGGAAGGGGGGTTAGGCTTAGGCACTTAGAGGAGGGTTAGGCTAGGGGAAGGGGGGGTTAGGCACCCCCGGGGTGAGGTTAAGGTTAGGCACCCCCCGGGAGGCTTTGGGTCAGGCTGCGGGGATCGGGGGTTAGGGTTAGGCACTTGGGGGGAGGTTAGGGTTAGGCACCCCTAAGGGAGGGTTAGGCCGGCCGTAAATCATACTGATTCCCTTAACTGTGTACCTGGACAAACTATGTTGCAATTAGGGATGTGCGCCGGACCATTTTTGCCAGATTTGGATTTGGTTCTAATTCGTTGTCTGGCTTTGGATTTGGATTTGCCAAACTGCGGTGACTGGCTTTGGATTTGGATTTTTTACAAAAATTGACAAAATAAGCTAAAATCACATAAATTGGGCTTTTTTTTCTTCCTAGAGTATTATTAACCTCAATAACATTAATTTACAGTCATTTACAGTCAATTTAGACCACCTCACAGTCTAAATGATAGTTTTCACCATTATTGGCCAAAGGTTGCAGTGAGCTGACTGGTTACCAAGCGTCAGAGCAGCAGCACAGACACCACAGTTTAAAGCACATCTATGAAACATTTCCACACAGCAGTGGCAGATATTAAAGGTAGTACAAGATGGAATGTGCCCCCATTAGATGTGCCCCTTGTAGTATGCCCCCAGTAGAGCGGCCTTACACAGAAGAAAAAAAAAAAAAAACTTACCTGAATCCCCGCTCCTGCTGTGACAGCAGCCGTCTACTCCTCTCTGCACTATGGGAGAGACGTCATGACGTCTCTCCCATCACCCAGCCGGCTCCCTCCGGGGACGCAGCAGCCAATGAGAGTCTGTCTGACTCTCATTGGCTGCTATAACAAACACACAGCTGCCGCTGGCAGCTGCGTGTTTGTTTCTGTGTAGGACAGACTGCTATCACTGCGTTCTGCCCTACACTAGTGGGGCCCTGACGTCGGATTCTCTCGCGAGATTCCAACATCAGGAGGCTGCCGTTCGGCCTCGAGGGGGATCTGAGTCAGATGGGGAACACCCGAACAGTGTTCAGGTGGACTTGGATCCCCTATGTTCGGAGCGGTTCGGATTCCACAGAATCCGAACCGCTCATCTCTAGTTGCAATGCAAGGGGTGTAAAAAAATACATGCATTTTTTTGCATGTAGTGTAAATACTGGCTGCTTTTGTATGTAGCCCACAATGTGTCAACTTGGACACCTCCCTGCCTAATCTAAATCTCTCTGCACATTTTTAATCTGCACCAAGAGGTATGCAGTCGGGAAGTCGGCGGACCTAATCCTGACAGCCGGCTTCCCTACTGCTTAATCTCGGTGAGGGTTAGATGACCGGCGTCTACATCTAGACACCTATCATTTTACCGACTCCAGGAGACCGGCGCCCGGCATCCCATTCGAAGTGATGCCGGGTGCCGCTGCGGACAGCCGCGGGGGGAGAGGGGTTAGGTTTAGGGCTCCCAGGGGGATTTAGGGGTAGGCACCCCCCAGAAGGTTAGGGTTAGGCTAGGGAGAGGGAGGGTTAGGGTTAGGCTCCCCCGGGGGAACTTAGGTTTAGGCGGCGGGGAAAGGGGAGTTAGGTTTAGGCACTTACAGGGGGGATTAGGGTTAGGCCCTGGGGGGGAAGGTTAGGGTTAGGCACCCTAAAGGAGGGTTAGGGGGGGGAATAGTTTAGTGAATACTTACCTGGGGACGATCGGAATTTTCATCCTGTTCGGGCAGCCGCTGACGGGATTTGAACCGTCGACCAGGGGTCCGGCAGTAAATCGTACCGATTCCCACCAAGATGATCAGTTAAGTGCTAAATCTCACTCCAAAGCTGAATCAGGCCTTATCTTCACTACATGTGTGATTTGTGTATGTGTGGTTTTTTTCTTCTAAAGTGCTACTGGAAGGTATAGAATTCACCACCTTAAAAGTACAAAACAAGACCTGATCTTGGAGCAGGTGCAAAAATAGATTTTTGTGGAGTGTTAAGCAAGGAACACTCCCTATACTGTGCGTACACTATACAATTATCTGTCCGATCCGCCCGATATTGGCAGATCAGCCAGATAATTGTACAGTGTACTGTATATGGGTGACCGATCTGAAAGTGTCGATCAGTCCAGCATGTCTGTATTTTCTAACTGTAAGTTGGTCGTATCGGGAATTGTATGCACTGCTGCGGCTGAGCGACAGACATTTCCCCTGTTGCTTCACAGAGAAGGAACGGGGAAATGTAACCATTTGGCCACAAAATCAGACTGTCAGATAAAATGCTTCTCGGTCCAACGGGCATTTTATCGGTACGTGTATGCCCAGCACTAGTAGTAATGCACCCTTTCCACCTCTTTAACTTGCTTTTGTAATCTAATTTCTTCACTGCTTCACAAAATTAGGATGACCTGTGTGCATATTACTCCATACTTAGCAGGCAATGCTTTCGCTCCACCCACCTCTTCCCATTGGCCGATGCAATTGCCGTCGTCTCTCTAAGTAATACAATGCACTAGGTGCTCCAGTGAAAACAAGCAGGCTGTATTGTCACCCAATAGTATTTTGCACTGGGCCTTGCCTAGTTTGCACTTCATAAATAAGGCACATTAAATGCATTATTATGTGGTTTCACTAATTATAGCACCTGGTTTTGTCAATGTAATGTTTGGCTGCTAGAACAAAAGAAAATGCCTTTTTGTTTTCTCTCTGTAGATTCTTAACAGGATTGAATAATCAGCAAAAGGTACGCTCCTTTCATCATTATACATGAATGATGTGTGGGTGTTGTGTGCATGTCTGTGGGGAGTGGAAGAGAAAAGAATGGGGAAGAGTCTATGGTTGTCTTGGATGTGGTTATTTTTATCCATTTTGTATCTGTGTATTTTTATCTGTCTTCACTTTATTCATTGAGTGGGAATTCAACCTGTCTGCTTTATTCTCCTCTCCTGATCTGTGCAATCACTTCATACACAAGCGCACACTGAGGCTGTCTCCTTCCCTTTTTTTTTTTGTTAAACTTTATTTCTTTTTTTCCTGTGGCCCTTTTGCCTCTGGCTGTGGCTAGCCTGACACCAAACTCCTGGGCTCCCTTCTCTCTGCATGAAGCGTACGCTTTCCCCCTCCACTCCATTCCTGGAGCTGCATGTGCCCTGCAGGGTAAACAGAGGCTGGTTTATTCTAAGCTGCTGGAATGTATCTGGTGAGCTCATGGGAACACATCACTTGAGAAGATGAATTATCAATAACCTATTAACTATGCTGTCACTTGTGCTAACCCAGTTCCTGAAAGGTATTACAGATGGATAGTTAGGAGATAGGAGAATGTCATGCACATACTCGTACGTAGTGTACTAAAAGTAAAATACATAGTATTAGCAAATAAACAATTAATTCTTGGTGAAAGGTATATGACATGATGATTTTGTGTACATGTACTTAATCAGTCAAAGACTTGTCTACTGTATGGCCATTGCAAAGTAAGAATGACTGCAAATATTCGGTCAGTTTTCTTTACCAACCTAGAGTTAAAAGAGAATAGGTGCACCATGCAGCCATTAGAGTTATAATACATATAATAATTATAAAATGTATTATAACTCTAATGGTTGTATGGTGTACCTGCTCTCTTTTTGTCTATGTTGTAGTACAAAGTCTCAGCTAAGTAGCACATCCAATTACAAGTAGCTAGGGTGTGCAGTCCAGGCAGTGTCATCCCTCCACTAGGTGATACCCGGTGCTGGCAGTAGAGTAGAGCGCGCAGTTCTGCCGTGCACCAGTATAAAGGGGGTGTGGCCTCACAGCAAGGGACGTGGCCACGCGACCCGAACCCCCTGTTTTAGTCTCTCCAGGGGGTCCCAGAGGTGCGGACTGCCCCCGGATACCAGTGTATTTGCAGTGCCAGCTCCCTCATGGTGTCAGAAGCCGAGTGCTGCACGTAATGCTACATTGCAGCACCCGGATGCTGTCACTGAGGGGGAGTCGGCACTTTGGTGTCACCCGGGTGTGACCCGCACCCCCTTTGTGACGCCACTGAGTCCTCCTAATATATGCTAATATATTGTAATTTGTATACAGTATTTATTAAAATAAGGATAATGTTTATTAATATGAATTGGAAACACAAAGTAGAGGAATAAAAGTATAACTATATATGCAAGTATTTATTTAATGCTGAAAGGGAGATTGTTTCCGAGTTTATCGGAATGCTACATGACAATAGGCAGGGTGTTTCCTATACAAGTTGTGTAGCACTGTGCTGTACATAAAACAGAACTGTTGCCATGACTGGTCACATGGTAAATGGGTAACAAATAGCTATATATGGGCCCCATTTATAAATGAAGCTAAACACCAGCGGCATTTTTCATTTAGTATCAATACTTACCCCTCCAGCGAGGTCCAGCAAAGTTCTCATCGGCGAGGTCCTCCGCTCACCTGTTGGCAGCCTAACACTGCCAGCGACGAGCTCCTGTGTTATTCGCCTGTGCGGCATTCCGTCTGCGCATGTGCATGACACGTTCAACCAGCGGAGACCCGGCAGTGCCTGGAAGGCTTCGCTGAAGCCGGAAGGGCAGCACCGAGTCCCCATTGCCATCAATGGGGACCGTATCGCTCTCGCCATCTAAAGATGGCGAGAACGATGCTGTGACAAACAGAGGTAATCTTAGATGACTGCTGTTTGTTAAATACTGAAAGGATGGCATAACCCCTTTATCGAGCTCTAAAGGGGTTATGCATCGTTAACAAATGGGGCCCTAAGAGTTTTGTGTAAACCAAGAACAGAAAAGTGCATTGTTGGGCCCCAGCATTGCATTTACTTTGAGAGCAGAATGGGCACCTCATAGGCCTCAGAGTAGGGAGTAACTCCAGGCTCTGCAGTGGATACACTCCCTGTATTTACAGCTCTGTTGTAAATGTCGGCCTAGTAACTGACTCTGTGGGGTGGACATTCTCAGAGGTCTTTAAAAAAGCAATAGTTTGAGGTGATTTAAAAAAAAAAAAAAAAGGATTATATCTGTAAAATGAGTGGAAACATCTGTGACTAGAAGGGAAGGGTGAGGCATGTTGTATTATGAAAGAAGATGATGTAGCAGCTTTCCTTTTGCTTCTCTCATCAGTTCTGTCATACTGTGATGTGTACATTATGGGAATACATTTTAATTTGCCTGTGACACTTTATTTTGCTATGTCTATTTATTCATATCAAAGGTGTTACGTTGTGACCCTGGAGCCTCACTGTGAGAAACCCCCTTTAATGGTGCGTGTTTGTTAATTAGTCACAGTGTTTGTTACGCATACAGTATGATTTTCCTTTTTCTCTCCTTTTGCCCATTTATGGGATGTTTGTGCAGGTTTCACCTCTAACTTTGCATGCACTAATCCCCTCTCTGTCGCCAGCCCCTCCTCTGATAGCATTGTCACCAAATCTTGAGGATGTGTGAAGTGAGGGGGTTGGGGCACAGAATGCTCAGTATGGCTGCATGATGCCTGGTTTGTCCCCTTGTCTTCTCCCAAAGGGTGTGCTTACTCCTGATGCCCAAGGCGTGAAGTATAACTTTGCTCCGAGCACAGCTCTCAACAAAACCGCCCGGCCGTTTGGTGCTGGGACACCACCCCCAGACAACTCTCGGCCAGCTCAGGTCACCAAGCAAGTGACTTACAACCCCCCTCCGCCATCCTATACCACCAGCCCGACACCCCGAGCCCAGCATCAGAACGGGTATGTGAATGACTAATGGCAGTGATGTAAATGAGCAGGGGTTACCCTGCATTCACAATTTTCTACAGAACACGTTGTATTACACAAACAGATGTTTTTTTTTCTTGTCTGAATATGTATTAATATTTATAATTACACAGCTGTTTGCTTCAGTATACAAAGCAGAGATTACTGTAAGTGTTGATAATAGCAATGAGGCCTCTGCTAAGACATTCACATTGTTTAAGGTAACTAGCTGCTAAATCTATAATGCACGTTTATCCAAATGGAAAATACATGTAACATCCACAAATGTAATTATTTACATATCAGGCAGTTGAGATGTTTTATGGGACACCGTGGGCCTGATTGGGGGTGGACCCGGCTGTGACTTGCTGCAGCCGCCTCTGCACCTTTATGCTAAAGCCACGGTCGATTCTGAACATACGGAGATGCCCACTTGCAGCAGCGCTAATCTGTCGCAGTGCATCTTTAGATGCACCATTGAAACTTGCACCAGAGCAATTAATTTGCAATTTCCGTCTGAACATGGCGTCCTGTGTCAGTGCTATTGTGTCTTTAAACACAGTCACTGTCAGCAGCACACCCGCATCTGGCTAGCCACCCACCTGTTATCTCCCATGAACGTACACTGAAATCCACATAACCCAGTGGTAACAAACGGGATGCATGCACATTGCATCTCCTCGTTCAGCTGTGTTGCGGCATTGACACTGCGTCCACCTCTAAATCCGGACCCATATCCTCTTGTCCACTAATATTAGCCATTGTAGTTTCATAAAGTGGTTCGAATATTATTCAGAGGGCCGTCAGGAAGCCTGAAGTGCATAAAGAAATTTTCGTCCCACATACAAAATACACAGCTTCCCTTTTAGTTTTTATAAATCTCTTTAAATGCATATGTACGCACATGTGTGAATGTCATTCCTAGCTTCTTTCTTTATTGCTTTTTAGGTGTAATAGAACCTTATATACCCTATGCTCTGGCTAACTGTAACTAAAGATGTTTTATTAGTGTTGTCTGCAAAACACAAGTATCAGAGCACCTTGTTCATACAAGCCTGTATATCACCGTACAGGCAGTCCAGTAAAAACTTGAAATGTAAATAAAGATATCTGTGTAATCTATCTGTGAGTCCTATGGGATTGTCCTACAATCACATTATATTGTTATGCATGAAATATTCCCTGCAACATGCCGGATTGAGTGAAGTCTGAGCATGTAGTGCAAGGAATCCTATCAGCAATCCGTTTTGTTCACACATTTAAACAAAAGATTAAATTTAGCACATCAGAACTGTTCATACTATGGGTGAGGAGGGCTTGGGGAAACTAATTCAAACTCTGTTATTATTAATCTGCTGGATTTAAAAAACACAAACCCTGCTTTGTACTGAAATAGAGGTACGAATACTCCATTAAGGTCTCTTTATCGTAGAGAGACTCTTGCACTGCACACAAGTTTATAAATGGAATATAGGCGCATGAAATAGGGAAAGTAATACAGGCTTTTCTTTCCCCTGTTCCATATACCAAATCTATAACGTACCTGTGTGCACTGCAAAGGTGTATCTCCATAGAAGTTTGAGTTTTGTCTGAATACTCGGATGTCCTCTGTTCTCCTTGGGTATGATTTAATGCTCTTCTTTCTGGATACAAAAGGTTTGTGTAGTTTAAAATGTAAAGTAACTAACCTTATTTTACCTTATTATAAAATATCACTCCTTCTGATGGTCTGAATATTAGGAGGCATGATCCGTTCCCCTGTTTTGCAGAGTGGAGGCTAATGGGTGTGCAACATGGCCTCTGTGGTTTTAGGGGAGTAGGTTTTGGGGTGGCCTAACACTTCAGGGGGCAGATGTACTAAGCCTTGGAGATTAATAAAGTGGAGAGAGAAACTACAAACCAATCAGCTCCTGTCATTTTGCAAATGCAGCCTGTAACATGGCAGTTAGGATCTGATTGGCTGGTACTTTATCTCTCTCCACTTTATCACTCTCCAAGGTATAGTTCATCTCCAGAGATGGGCATGCCCACGGGGGTGTGGCTAAACTCAATTGGTTTGTGGCCACACACCCTTTTTCACTACCTCCCAAATAGAGTATTTAAAAAGTTGTGAGATTTTTGTTAACTTATATGGTGAACATGGGCATCGGAACAAAGGGGCAAAGGGAGCGGCTTGACCCCCTCCCCAAACATTTGAAAGACGTGGTGGCTGCGGACTGTCATAGCAATAAGCTGCACAGCCCCTGCACTGCATGGAGGAGGAGGTGTAATATGCGGCCTGTAAGTTAAAAAGGAGAGAGGGAAGGAGGAGGGGAGGGGGTTGGGGCCGGGACGATTTTATGTTGCCCGTAAAATCGTTCCGCTGCCCCTGATGGTGAGTAGGAGGAATTGTGACCATTATGCTACATTTTTACCTTGAATGGTCAAGTTGGGGATCTATTAAAGGTTGATTTCTTAAATTAAATAAATCAAAATTGCTGTAAATCACCAAAAAAAAAAAAACACCTCTGAAATTCTTTGCACAACTATTTCATGGGCTGGGGATGGGAGCCTAGCACTCGGGATGCTGGCTGTCAAAAGACATCCCCATGCTGAGAATCACGACGGGACACGTAATTACCCTAACCTTCCCTCCTTCACCCCCTGACCCTAAGCCTCCCATTAGTGTCTAAACCTAACCCTCCCCACTTAGTGCCTATCCCTAACCCCCCTCCCCACGATGGTGTCTAACTCTAACCTCTTGTCCGTAGCCTAACCCTAACCTCTCCCCTCCCGCAGCCTAATGCTAATCCCCCTGGGGTGCCTAAACCTAACCTTCCATCTCCCCCAAAATACTCCCCCCTGCTGTACTTACCATCGGGATGCCGGCTGTCGGGATCCCGGTGTCGGAATCTCCCCTCATGACAGGAATCCGGCACCAAGGTCCTGTCCGCGGTTCAGGATTCTGGCATTGGGATTTCGTCAGCTGGCATCCCATTGGTTGGCAATTTAACTACATCCCTATTTCATGTATGAGGCAGTATCTTTTGGAGTTTTCCATTACTAGCCAAACAGGGCAGTTATAGAACAGCCTTACATTTGGACATCATGCAAGAATTGTCAGGTTTATCCCAAATGATCTTACTTTTAATTTAGCAGCTCTATGTGCCTGAAGCCCCCACCAGTGTTAAATATTTTTTAATAACCGCAATTGCTATTCAAAAATATTTAATAATTTCTTCATTCGGTTAATACTGTGTAATTATGTGAAATATTGAAAGCTCCCACTGCGGTTTTGTTTCTGAAAAAGCAGTGAGGTTTCAATAATGAGCAGTGTGAAAGGAATGATAAATTAAGTTAAATCTTTATTGATGTGGGGTAAAAAAACAAATGCTGGGTCCCTGGGTATTTACAGGATATTTTTCAAGGGGGGGAACAAAATTGTATAAAATCATGTGCGCCACCATAAAGCAGTGGAGACTGCAAGAAAGGTTTTCACCTGGTCACGGAGGGACATGCTTAACCAGTAGGTGATGTGCATGGTGCTTTAGAATTGATAGGCCGCCTTCCAAAAGTGGATTAGGGTGTTTGAAAGGCCCCTGAAGGATGTGTCAAATCATATGTCATCATTCTGTGTATTGTACATGTGGAAACCTTAACAAAATGAAGGATTGGATCCACTCTTCATCTCCGGTACACAGGGTAACCCTTACAGAACAGAAGTGGCACACAGTCTCCATACACTATGGGGACAACTATTCATCAAGCTCTGACAGCTAAAAGTTTTCTGAGCTTGAGTGCGTGAAATTATGGCAGATTGCGTTAGCCCGCTGAGCCCTCCTCCTTCAAATAGGAAGGAGATCCGGATTGCTAAGTTGGATCCATTGAGAACAGTCTGCCTCTTCCAACCCTCAGAGTATGCATGCATGACCTAATGCCACATACTGTATGCGCAGTATCTTTTCCTGGCAGTGTACACATTCACCTCTAGCATTAGTGACAAAAGTGGTAATGTTACGGAGTCCCTGGACAGTTGCTTTTCAAAGCTGTCCCACCAATGAAGCAATAATTAATTGCTCTGATAGATTTAGGTCTGCCGCCGCAAATCGCGGCAAGTTATACCTTTTAATTTGCTTGTTGGTCAGCTACAAACCTCATAATGAAAATAGCTGATTGTGGCTACCACATTTTTAACAAAGGCTGCACCTTGAAACTTTAACAGGCTCCTTAATCTTCCAGTAGGACAATGTCCAGTCCTTAGTCTTTTTGTTGATGTAACAAACTGAGCACCTCTTGAGAAAACAGACACAGGGATATCTTTAGGTTACTTCAGGGGTAGGGAACATTTTCTCTGCCGAGGGCCATTTTGATATATATAACATTATTTGCAGGCCACACCCCCTCTGCGTGACATCACACGGGGGCGAGGCCACAATCGCCAGTGATTACAGCAATGCCCAGGGCATCCTGAGGATGCTCCGGGGAGCTGTAAGAGCACTCCAGGCGGCACTGCTGCATAGATTCTGGCTGCAGGGTGCCATTCT